>UELV01181031.1:0-29018 GCA_900490015.1 Megastigmus stigmatizans
AAATGAATAACCAATTTCAAACAGAAACTGGTCGAAGCAATTCATCGTTAAATCAAAAAGTATTAATAACTTTAATCTCGCTGCTATTTATAATGTTACTTATTTATAACAATTATTTTAGTGCTTCTTTTAATAATTTAATTCTAAACTAAGTTGAATGTTTTTATATGAATAATTTATAAACCATGTTAATACATAAAATGTAATAACTTAATAATATGTAAGTACTTAAGTGGATACAAAATTCAGTATTTTTGTTATAATTTATAAAATAAATCTATCGATTGTGATTAAACTTAATTATTTTTTTAATGTTACAATTTAAACATCGACAATAAAGTTATATTTGATCTTAAAATACAAAACATACAAAAAATCTATATGCTGAAGTGTTTATAAAATAATAAAAATGGAAAACATTAATTTGTTCATTCAATTTTATTATTTTTGTATATGCGCGTCAGTTATAGTATTTTTTTGGTTGTTTTTTATATTTAAGTTCAAATATAAAAAAAAGGTCATCCTAAAGATACCTTCAATTTACCTTTTAATTGTTATCTGTAAGCTATCAATAGGTCGTTCTTATAGGTATCTTATAAGGTAACTTAAACTAAACAAATAAATATACGCTAGGATATCTCTAAGATGTCTTAGGATATATAAATTTATACATGTAGTATAACTTATATATACCTATAAGATACCTATAAGATAACTGATACGATATCAATATGGAAGTATTAAGACATCTCACAGTCGCCTCCCCGATTACGTTTAAGACGTACAGAAAGATATCTCCTATCTTATTGGAGATACATTAAATTTGCCTTATAGATATCTCCATGCTAACTGGGGTCAGACGTCACAAAACGAGGAGGCAGACGCACCGAAACAAAAGTAGAGCAGCGCTCTCTTGTTTTGTACGGCTGCACGTACATAGCCTTAACCTCCAGGCGGCCGGGATTTAAGAAAGAGATAAAATAAAACTTTGAAGAACATTTTGCCTACAAATGATCTTTAATGGACCCCACATATGGGTCGACTAAAATGGTGACCAGATCTGACCCTTCCTGGCCGGGAAGGTTTTGGGAATATACATTTTTTTTTTTTGAGAATTTTGGCATTTCGTAATATTTTGAGCATTCAATCACTATACGGCGTGCATTTGACCTGTACTTAGTTGAAAATACCCTTCAGACATTCTTATTAATGTCGAAAAACTAGGGTTTTCGGCGAGCTTTTCGAAAACCAGAAAATTTATAATAAATTTTGTATTCGACCTTTCAAGGATCCCTGAATTAGGAATATATTTTCTAATAGCGAAGAAACTGCTTGTACAGTAGGTCTAATGTACAGTTTGATTGTTTTATAATTTTATCGAAATTAGGTCCAGCTCAAATCTCGATCTCAATCCCCCTTAGCATCATTGCAAATTTTTCCTCCACGGAAATCTTTAGTAAAAGGCGAAAGATTGATGCGTGTTCTGAAGGGAAACCAGAGTAATGTGTCAAACGCTTTCACTCCTACTTATATGTTCTAGATGAAAAATTCCTTTCGGGAGATATTTATCCCCAGTCATCTAGCGGTCTTTTAGTGAACTCTACCTGTCTTCAAGGCGGCGCGCATGATCGATTTCAATGCCAAATAGTTCATTTTTGATCAATAAAATATTAATTCTCTATATATTTATTAAGCTTGATAGTTGATTGGATTAGTGGCCATATCTGACCCTTCCTGGTGGCCTGGAGGTTAACCGAGTCGCGATGGCGCGTTTAAATGATGTACATCATCGAAATCTCAGTGCACCTGTGAAGAATTCCAAAGTGTCACGCTACACTACTTTTCATTCTTTTCGAGTGACACTCGATGATTTTTGAACAGAAGAGACATATGATCAAACTCTTCCAAACATTCTCACAATCAGTAAAGGAAAGAATAAGCGATTATATCGAAATCATTTATTTCGACCATTTCAGCTACCTCTTGGCTCTCTCGGCATCAAATTGCCAAGCTATATATGCGACCATAACGCATAAGCGGCGCATATAGCCGATCCTCACGCGTACACTCTGCACTTCCAATCCCAATCGAATACATATATAGGTATTTGTGCGACGAGCGTCGCGAATCAAGGGCTGCATCTGGGAGCGAGCGCGTGCTCTCGACGAACGGAGACACGAGCGATCGATCAATAGAATTCTCGGTCGCGCACGTATCTATACTCGTCGCAAGGTCAGTTTAACGAGCCAGTCCCTCTAGTCGCTGGTCTATCTATCGCAGGTGCAGTACCTGGAGGTCTCTCTCTCTCTCTCCTCGCGGGCGCGCGCGCAACTGCCGGCAGTCCCTATAATCGGGCGTAACGATCAACGACAGCCGATCCTCACGGACGATCGTAGCAGGAGTGACTGAAGGATCTCTCTCCCTCTCTCTCTCTCTCTCTCGCTCTCTCATCGTCTCACTTGCAATCCCTCTGTCAGGCTTGGTGGCAAAGGGCCGTGCGGTGTTGTTATTATCGCCGACTGTCGCGCGCGGCTGCTGCGAAATGTAATTTATCGAGGAGCGACATCTCTCTCTCTCTCTCTCTCTCTCTCTCTCTCTCTCTCGCTCTCTCTCTCTCTCTGGTCTCTATACCGCTGCACTGCTGCTGCCGCTGCTGCTGCCTGTCGTCGTCCTTCTCCTCGTCGTCATCGTTCCCATTCGCCTTCTCTCTCTTGCCTCCTCATCCCCCTCTCCATGTCCCTTGACCCGCATTGTACAGCGGAGCGAACGCCAGCGAGGAGGAAATTGTACGACGCTCGGTGGCTCCGCCAATATTCCGGTCCCGGCATTCGACGGATATTATCTCATCTCAATCCCAGCATCTCTCTCTCTCTCTCTCTCTCTCTCTCTCTTTCTCCCTCACTTCCTCGCATACGCACGCGCACACATACACACACACATACTCTACATCTATTCGTCTCTATATATCTCTGTCTCTTCCTATCCTCTTCCTCACTCTTGTTCTGCCGCAGAAAGCTGTTTCACTCAGGGAATCAAACTGACGCTTTATGGTATGAAAGCTCACCGAGTTTTACATGAAGGTTTCAGGATCGGCTTTCCTCCTCGAGTCACCGATCATTCCCTGAAATCTATCTCTTTTTGGCTCACACTAACGTGAATAGACTTAAAACTCATTTTGCCTTATTAGAGGCGAAACCTTCCTTACTCAACTTGATGATGACTCTCTTACAGCTGCCTGGGCTTACCTTCTTCCGTCACTATAGAATTGGCAAGGAAGAGGGTTGTGGCGTCAGCGTCTACATCAGGGATCTGTTCAAAGTCAAAGTTGTCAATCAATCTGACCCAATCTTTGACAACACTCCAGAATCTTTATCACTTGAAGATTTCTCACAAGAGCAGTTCTCTTCTCATCTCTGTCGTGTATAGGTAGCCAACTGTCGCGTATCCTGACTACTTTTTTGACACCCTCGCTAGTTTGATGCCACGCTATAACGATATTGTAGTCACAGATGACTTTTACATCAACAAACTACCGCTTTATGGTATAAAACTCTTGACGAGTTTCGCGTGTATCCCTCTCTTATTCCTTATTAGTTTCTCGTAGACAGTGTGCAATGAAGATTCTTAGAAGGCTTGAAGAGACACCGGAGTACCAAAGGATACTCTGTTTAATTGCGTTAGGTAAAGAAATGATTTTTCCCGCGCTTGCAGTTTTGTTTTTGCCTCCTGACTCTTTTCTGTTTTCCAGTCAATATCAATAATCGTGAACTTAAGCTTACAGAGCTTACAAACTTGATAATTATCCACGCCACGTGCTTGGAAAACTTTTTACTAGTGAATGAACGGTGTTAAAAGTATATGGTTTTTTTTTCACTTAACTTCGTCTTGGTGTAGAATATTGGGGGCTCAATTGTACGATCCACTAACTGTTAGCAGGTGTCGTTAGCTCAATTTAAACCGGAAAGTCGTTAGAATATAGTCGGCAGCTCGTATTGTCAGCAGCACAGCCAAGTGATAGTCGACTAACAAGTTCATTTACTTCCGATAATCTTATCCCCCTTCCACCATCACTACTCCTTTTACTCGTCATAACCTCATTTCCCAAATCTTCAATGGAAATTGTAGAATTGGTTTGGTTAATTGATGAAATGAAGTACTTAAATATTTATTCGATTAACTATGAAGAACTTGGGAAGATACCAGGAAGAAAAGACCATTATATTCTTGTAACTGAATCAATTTGTTATTAATCATAAATATTAACATAAAGATAACGATTTAAGATTTAATAGAGTTGGATCAAAATATTCCGCATATCGATGAGGATCATACAGGGAAAAAATATTATAATCACACGAAAATACTACACTATGACTATATTCTTATATTATAACGAATAATAATTCAATTATAATTGTGCTACAGTATTTTGCCGTGATTTATTATTTTGTTGTTAAATAATGTTAGTCCGAAAAGGTTGGTAAAACTGATGATGCCTATTAAATATTTAAGTTTTTTTTACGTCATACCTTTATAGATTAAAATGGTATACTTACTTTCTAAAGTTTATTGTAAAATATGGAGGTTAACTGAACTATTTATATTCCACAATAGTAACATTTCCATCTGTGTTGAGAATTATTGAAAATTTCATAGTATTTCAAATTCCACTGGATAAGGTAAACACAAGAGACCGGATCGTAACAAGAGAAGCGCTGTACGGTTCAGATTTCATAATTGCTGATAACCAATAGATTTGCACTCGCATCGGTCACGTATCATTAGTATTATGTATTATTACGCATCGACGGTATCCGTATATTATGCTTAGTATGCCGTAAGTATCAAACTGAATTAATCACAGGTCCTGACATACTATTGATATTTGGTTTATTCTTTCACGTAACTATACATATATACTGTGTATATATATTATAATAACAAAGGATTTCATTACAATACTAATTTTTTTATAAAGTAAAAGCAAAGACAAGCTAATATACATTAGGATGAAAAATACTAAAAGAATTAAAAGATAGATCTTTACTGAAAAAAACGACAAATGGAACTAAAAAAATATGTTTTTTGTAAATCGATTAAGTGTAATACCTTCTTTTTCTTACTATAAATGTAATCGATTTTCCATTATGTTTGATTACACCATTACGATTTGCCCATAATTAGTTGAAAGCAATGTATAATCCTGTGCAATACGACTGAATGCACGCATGTACCAGGATAATCCCTGTTCCTTTTGGACATGAATAATCTAATTATCAGATCTGAATGACCAGCTGTTAGACACGCTGTCCATACGCAGAGACACAAACGTGCTTATAGAGGAGATACGCGTGATGATAGCATGAGCCTTGGCTACATTACATGTCTATCAAGGTTCCTACAACAAACGTTACTGAGGTTTACAAATACAGTCACGCGTAAAATAATACAGTGTTTAAATGAAAATATACTATATAAGGTGTTTACCTATTAAAAGAGAATTGAAATATTTTTAGCATGCTCAAAACACTTAAAATTCATTATTTCACTTTTTGACGTAAATGTTGTTTCTTTTGTATGTGCGATACACGTTGAAAACAAATTTTTCCTATAGTGGTTCAATCAATAAATAATTAAAAGAGCCACGCTGCGGTACAACACAATCGGTTACGGCTTTGTCGCGCAAACGGCTATTTTAACTGAGGGATTTTCAGATCGGTTTTCGGTCTAGACGACTCCACCAAAACCGCTAAAGTGGATTGGTATCAGTTTTATTCATATTTTTGACCGAACTGGTTCTTGATCCGTGTGCATTTTATCTATGAAGTTGATTGAACTTATGAACATCTAGCTTACTTTATTATTACGTGAAACATATAGTTAAGCACATTATGTAACTACAATAGTGCAAAAATATACTTATAAGTACTTTAACTGATAGCAAAAGATTTATTTGAAGGTTTAATAGAAGTATTTTAAACGTAGTAAAACAGGAAGCAATAAATTAAATAATGTTTTCAATTCTAGATAGTTTATGAAAAATTTATAATGTTTAATTAAATTGCATACTTGCTTTTTGGCAATAAAATATATTTTTCATTTACTTATTCTTCTATAGTACATGCAAAACACTTTATCACGATAATTAACTGTATTAACGGAGTGTTATATAAATGATAAGTGAGGAATTAAAGTTAAAAAAGAATTCTTCTTTTAGAACTGCTGATAAATCAAGAAATACTAGTGCGTGTAGCCACACAATTTACCGCTTTCGTGTTTAATTAACAAAATTGAGGCAACTGAATTACCGTGTATTGAAGACTTCCTTATTGAAACTGCAATAATCTGGTTAGATGGCTTAGACGATACTATTTTCATCGTCTTTTCTTATTTCTTAATTTTTAAATGAACAGAGATAAAAACGCCATAAATGCTTTAAATTTTCTAGAAATTAATATATTTACATAAACTTTAAATGATTTCAGAGAATTTCTAGAAAAAATAGGCTTTCATAATACATACGAATACGTATACATCAATGCAACATTGTGAATTGACAATCGTATTTTTAAATAACGTACAATAATAGTAAAACCGAAATGTACACTATTTAGTGTTTCTAATAAACTCATATGTCAATAGAAAAAGTATACTTTTCAATTTAAGGAGGTTCTGTAGCTACGACGCTAGTCAAAACGCGGAAAAGAGAGAGACAGACCGAGACGTGCGGTCACTACTCTAATTCCGTGCAGTTTAAAATTGCCATTTCTCAAAAAATTGACGATGAAAATGTGCAAAAAATTTATCAACATTCTGGAATCTATGTACAAACATGTAGTATTATTTAAATAACTTCAAAGTACCTTTAGCAGGGATTAAAAAATGTAAAACTAATTGATCATATTTATATGTTTTTATTTTGACAAATATCTGTTATGAATTTTTTAAAATTGAAACATTTCATGTTTAGTATTATTCATTAAATACTAAAGTAGATTTTCACAAAGTTTGAAATGATTATTTTCAACAGAAAATATTTTGGAGGTTTTTTAGTAAATGATACATCGACCTGGGTAACATTCTTTCTTATTTCTCAATTTATTGTTAATGTTCTAGGTAAAGTGTGTTGAAAATTAATACAGAATCCTTAGATATTATCATATCCAATCTTAGTGTCAATTATTTTGTAATACGTGATTGAATAAAACGAAAATGCATTTTTCCATAAGAGCCTATTACAATGCTTTTTATGTGTAACTTAATATGTGTACAAAATTAAATCATTTCTTTAGCATTATTTCAATTCACTATAGAACCTCCTTAATTGAAATCAATTGAAAATACGCATTTTTCATCAGTAAAAAATTTTTGGATACATGGAAGAAGAAATATTTTTCATCAATACAATCTCACCTTTGAAATTGTTAAATTACTTTTGAAAAGCGTATTCAATGAAGCCTTTCAATCCATTAAATTCAAATTAATTAAATAGCTTTATTACACCTTGGTATCGCAATTGAAAATAATGAAACATTTAACCATTGACGCGTATTGGAATGAATCTCTTGTTATTTGAAAGTAACGTCATAGGAACGGTTATAAAACTATCGACTTGTACGTACGAGTGACAAGCTCATCACGTGCCACATTGTACATGATTAAGGCTTCCTGCTACAACAGCAGACTCAGTCTACTCGAAGATCCCGCAGCTTTCATATCGAGTCTTATACCATAAATCATAACGCTTTCTAAAATCAACCCAACATCAACCCAAAATGTTCGCATAAGCAAAGGTCAGAAAAGCAAACATCTGAATAAATCTATATGATCTCTGGTGGTTCAGTTAAGAGTGACAGGTTTGTAATCACAAATTATCTCGTCGTACGCCGGTAATTGATCGGATAATATATCGATAAATCTATCCAATGAACAGACAGTTAGGCAACCGGGTATTTGCATTTCTTTGAAAGCCGCCGGTATCCCTTTGGAGTACAGAATCTAGATAATGAAAATTCAGCAGTGAAAGAATGTAAAATTTGAATATGGAGCGGCAAATGAACTGAATACCTTGACGTAATAATTTTTGCGATCTTCACGGAGTTCGATAATCACCGCGCTTGAGTATTCTGGTATGTGAGGATCCCAAACTTTTAAGGTTTGCAAAACGGCGACGATATTAAGCTCGTGAGCGCTATATAAAAATAATTTCCTTTTATTTTCGCGTGCTTCGTTCGTTTTGTCTAACATATCATCCGCTATTTTACGAATGAGAGTACCTGAAATATAAAATACATTACAATTAACAGTTCTATGGTGAAATGCAATATTGGTAGTTTTCATATTCAATGCTAAAGTTGTATGAATTCATTAGTAGTAGGCTTCTTTGCTTCTGTCCCTAACCTTTAAAATTTTTTACGTTTGATGATCTTACCGCCATTAATTCGTCTCATCCAGTCAGTATATTTTATAAGATCATAGTACAAAAAAGTTCCCTGCAGAAGAGCTCCGTCCGGAAAAATGTCATTAGCCCATTCTGGAAGTGACTGATTCATCGACTTCATCGACGCAAGAGTGTGGTATAATAAAAACATATCTAGGCCGGTCTTAATTTCAGTTCCTGATGAAACTGATATGTTCTTCATCATTTCGCGGTAAGGGTCAAGCAGTTTCTGGAATTCAAGTGACAACTGATTCTTTTTGAATTCCCGCACAAAACTGCAATTGTAAATCATATTCTAAACGAAGATACATAATTATTTAGAAAAGATTTTTTTGAAGGGTCACCAAACGTTAATCTTATAATATGGTAGAGGTTCATTTTTCAAATTTCAAAATATTTCAACTAATCGAGTCCAAATTCAATATAAAACTGCTGCCAAATCATTGGCACATAGCTTCCACTAACTTAATGTTTTGTTCTAATATACGTTTATTATAAAATTTATAAATAAAATAAATAATTTAACAATTTAAAAATATTTCAAAAATTATATAAGATATTTCGTAAAAATTTTTTAAATTTTATATTAGTCTTCTACATTCAAAAGTAATAATAATTTTCAGTTATATGCAAAAATATAAAAAAATTTGGTTATAACATAACCTAAAATTTTTAAACAAATTTCACTCTCCAAATATTTCAAAATTATAATTCAATAAATTATATTTTAAAAGTATTTGAAAATATCAATAAAATGAGATGTATTAAACATCAAATTCCATCAAACCATTATTGAAATATAAATATTTGAAAAAAATCTTAAAACTCAGAAAAATTGAAATATCTTCAATACTTATTAACCAAATGTATATAAAAAATATACAGTTCTCAAGGAACAAAAATGTTAGTTATATATAAAATTTTGAAAAGATTTCAGCAGTTTTACACCCATTATCGAATCTGATAGGTAACCGATTTTTTTCATAATATTTTTAATTTCTCAAAAAATATAACATATTAATTGCTGAAAATTTAACAAATTCATGTTAATAATAATAATCTATAAAAATGAGTAATATTTCATAATGATTAATAAAGAAATTCTAAAGTTATAACCATATTTTAAACAAATGACATTTTTCGAAATGGCAAAAGAGCGACGCAAGCAATTTAAAAAAATAATACTTCAAATTGTAGGAATTTAATGCTCTTTTTTCAAAAAATAATTTTCTGAAATAAATAAAAGAGAATCAATGAATCTTAAAATTTATTTTTCCGCCTTCATGCGACAAAAAAAAACAAGTAAAACAAATATCTATACTTTGAAATCTGTACATGCGATCTCGAGATACACAGGTATACATACATGCACATACGCGCACACGCACACACAGATACGAAAGAAAATTTTCTCCTCACTTATAAATTTTTGTTACAAAAAATCTTTTTAAGCATTTTTGGAAAAAAAAATTTCCTGACCGATGCAATACTTCTTCTCTGAATAAGTAAAAATAGTTTATTTAGTAAGATTTGGTAACAAAAAACATTATTTTACCGTGGGCAATCTCTCGGGAACAAAAGTATGTCATCATCGTCAGGACGATACGTAAACGGAATCGGTTGCCAAGCTAATGATTCGTGCCACCTTTGGTGTTTCTGAGGTACGTAGAGCGAGGCCAGAAGTAGCTGCAAGCTCATTTTTGTCCGAACATATCCACTGCTTCGAGCGAAAATAGCGGCAGGTTCGTAAACGTCGCCCAAAAAATTTCCGTACATCTTACGGAGCTCTACACCGAGTTGATAAGCTCTTCGCCTGCCTGGCTGAAAAATTTTCATACGATTTTGTGAACTGTACATTGCCCTTTTTAGAAGATTAAAAACTAAAAGCATTCGATGTATTTTTATCGATGCAAGACACTACAGATATAACTTTTTGAATATTTCTTAATAAAATTGTCTTTTTTTTAATTATATGCAATCGACGTATAAACAAACCAGTGTTAAATCTCCATTTGTATCTTGATTCGTGTTCCTATCTCCATGACGAAATAACTATGAATGAACAGAAATTTGCACTGTTTATTTTAAATAATCTTGAGAAAATAAAGGCGATTGTATATTTATCAATTTTTAAAGAACTTCTTACCACACTTACTAACTGCAATGGCGGTAAACTAACAGAAACACTATAAATTACGCAATTTATAAAATTTAAAATGATCACAATGTAGTACTTCATCGCAATATCTATTTATAATATTATTAAATTAATAAAGTTAAGTTGAGATTTTCACAAAATTCCTTTTACAAAATCGAGTTCCCAATTAAAACTGGTTCGTTATCCATAACACTTCACATTTAACTCATGCAATTTTATATCATATACCGATAAACCAACCAATTAGTAATTTTTCATATCTTATCTTATAGATAGATCGTTAAAACATATAATTCGGTTTAATGAAAAGGCAAATGGATTTCTAGATTTTCCAACATTATAAAGGTTGTCGTGCTAAATGTGTATATGAACCAAAAATTTAGTGTAATTAATGGAACAGTAAAATTTATGATACTAACTTCGTGATAATCCATAAAAATGCCTCTAAAAAAGTCCATGACCGATGTCAATATTCTCAATTATTGACTAGAAAAGACTTACAATTATAGATTATACTATTATTCTCTGACACTTGAGGAATAAATTATTCTTTTTTTTAATAAAGGCTAAATCGTTCAATTCCAATGTACCTACTATACGTTGAAGTGGCTTACGGCCTTTTTTCTGACAATTTTCGTAGGTCCGATTTGACAAAATAGGCCAGGTAAAAATATTATCCGTTCCACAAAGTGGATTATAATATATGGATCAGAGTGGTTGATTTAGATTTTACTGAATATTCATGATTGTATTATCAAAAATTTCAAATAAATTATTTTTATTATGTAAAAATATTTTATAACTCAAACTTATTTCCAATTAGTAAAATGTTGTTTTTTAACCTAATAATGACGAGTAATCCGATTTTTTCATGTTAAAAGCGACTTTATCTTGAATTCAAATATAATGTGTTCTCATTCAGTAGGTTTTTACATTCAATCTAATTTTGCTTTACAACCGCTTTAAAATCTACAGATACGATATCAGATATTGCGAATTGATAAGATTAAACGTGCAAACTGCGAGGGTCAATAGAGCACACACAATTGTTCAAACATACAAAGAGCTCAATAAGCTTCACGAGAGCAAAGACTGGGCTTGACTGATAAGCAAATGATATATACGAAAAGTCGTACAAAGCAACTTCTCTCGGCTTGACTTTTTGCCCTCTCATTTTCAGCTGAGCTGCCTTTGTTGCTCCAAGTCTATACCAACGCATGGGAGGCGTAATCGACGTAGGATTAAAAGCAAGTTTGGTGCTGAAGTTTTGTAAGGAAAAAATAATGGGCTGGAGTCTTCCGGTGGAAATAGTCGAAAATATAGTGACGTCGGCGATTAGTGGCTTTCACCAGCGACTTCGAAGGCTAATCGACAAAGGAGAAATCTGAAAATTTTGAAGGAAGGCGAAGAGAGACGCGAGAAGAGCGAGAAAGGAGCACGGAAATGAACGTCAAAGTGGGCACATTGATGAGCCGAAGTCCGGCGAGCGATGTGAAAGGACACGTTGATGGAAATAAAGCAGAGATGGGCACCGCCGCCGTCGGGATGCAGGAAATCACGCTTAAAGTTTATAAGCGCAGATGGCTTATGCTGGCTCTTTTCATACTCTACTCGACCACCATTAACGGACAATGGGTCGAGTATTCCATAATATCGAACATTATTATGAGGTAACGAGAATATTTGTTGTTTCCTATTATTCTTTTTTTTTTTTTTTATTACTCTCTACATGACTTTAATGAAAACTGTAGCTTATTTTATTTCACTGAGAAATCATATACTCTGCATGTATCATAAACATTACTAATAATTAATTCATCTAGAATAACAAAACTCGAATTTCAAATTGAACTGTCTGTAATTTTGTAACGTACACGGAAAGAAAAAATTTAGTTCTAGCATCTAAATTCATTAGTTGGCTCGTATTCAGTTGCAAGAAGCAAAAGCACCAAAGGCTTTGGTTTCAGCATCTAAACGTTTTGTTGCCAGAGTCATAATTCTTTGGCTGCCACATCCAAAATCATTATAGTTGTCATTATTTAATTGCGGAGTTTAAATCTTTGGTTGGGAGATTCAAAATAAATTATTACGGTTTGACCATTTGGTTTTGATTTGTATCACATAACTAAAGCATTGGTCAACACACCTAAACTTCTTTCAGCCATTGACTTTGGTTCTGACATTCAAATCATTGGTTCTCACAAGCAAAGTTTTTTTTCCGTGTAGATGCATTTTCACTGAACGAGGATAAAAGTGTATATAGTATTTCATCCGTTTTAGATAAACGCAGTATCAAGTTATTGACTTGAATTAAACAAAGTAGCTTATATTTATTGTAAAACTTTCAAAATCCACGCGAAATACATTGAAAATGCTTGTGAATAGAAATTCTCAGTCCGTATATATACCCTTTACATGGGATAATATCGAACTGCGTGAGTTTCATTCCTCGAATTTTTTACAAACGCGAGTCATCGAAATGCTTTTGCAGATACTACAGCGTTTCATCGTTCGCAGTTGATTGTACGGCGATGTCCTACATGCTTTTCTATGTATTCTTCATTTTTCCGGCATCCTATTTATCGGAACGCGTGGGAATCCGTTGGACCATGATTTTGGGAAGTTGTTTAAGCTGTTTGGGCGCATGGATCAAAACTTTGGCTACACAACCCGACAGATTTTATCTCGTTTTGATTGGCCAATCCATCGTTGCCACTACACAGGTATATATGGTTTATCAAAAATTTAGCAAAGGTATGTTTCGCTTCATGAAAAGTAACTAAAATAACCGTTGGCTTACAGTCATTTGATAAATTCCTTTTATTCATTGGTGCATATATATGCGCTTTTCAAATCGGGATATCTCCGTGATATTCTTCAATTACTATATCTTTATTGAAGTCTGCGTTGTTGAAATTTAAGGGCATGTTTAATTTTTAGGTTTGAAACTGCAATCAATCAAATCTTACAGTATAACGCTACAATAGATCCAATAAATCAAACAATTTGTCAAGCCCTGTCATTGGCTATATACGACAAAATATACGAAAAAAAAAATTGCGCGAAAAATGGGTTATTAAAAAGAAAAAAATATAAATAAAAGTGGAACAACCTTTTTTTTAGTGTCGTTATTAAACAATGTCAAGAAGAAACAATATCCAACCCAGCTCAATCCCCGAATTCAGTCACATAAATTTGAAGCTACCATCAATTAAACCTCAATCCCACCATAGTATTTCACATAATAATACGGCCGAATGAAAATTGCCGTTGCATTACAAGATTGGAGGCTCTCTTTTTTTTGTTGTATTAAACGCGTCACTCTAGCCGACGAATAATATAATAAAGCCCTTTGTCGCTGACAAAAAAACATTCTCTCCGCACTATTCGATGACATTTATCCGAATGAGGGCGGGATTTATCGTTCTCCAGAGCTGCGCCCTCGTGTGTTGGTGCGTATATAGGGTGCGTTTGCCGGTATTTGCACGAAAGTATCTGTGTGCAGTCACTCGTTTCTCTGTTGAGTGTGCGCAATATAAGCATCACTGCGAGTATGTGAGCAAGTATGTGTGTGTATATGTGTAAAAGTAAAACGATAGACCGGAACGCGTTTTGTGAGCGCAAACCAAGAGTCGGTTACGTCAAAAACAAAACAAAAAAGATTGGAAAAAAAGAGGATGAAAAAAATCGAGAGAGAGAGAGCCAGAGAGTTATTGGGAGGAAAAGAAACAAAAAAAAACACAATAAAACTGCAGTGACAAACGGATTAATCGTTACAGAGGGGCGACGCAGAACCCGTCATTCCACCTGGCGAATTTGCCGAAACACGCGCGTATGTGTATACTGTATATATCTTGTTTAGTTGATGAGTTTCTCGTTCACTGTTACATTTATTAACGAGTCCCGTTTATTTTCGTCTAGGCGCACGGCACCGCGACCATATAGCCAACTCGACGAGCTGCGACACAAGCTTGCCGAGAAATGAAAATTAGGTGTCAAATCTTATAGAATAGTTTAAAAGGGTTTAAGATATTAAGAAACTTTTTGTACGCGATCTATATGACATACTTTAAGCAATCACTATTATCGTTGAAATCTATAAAGATTCAGAGTACCAAAATTGATGTGAAAAAGAATTTTCCTATAATGTATAAGTAATTTAACAATCTGCGAGACAGCATTTCTATTTCTTCATTATCGTGAAGTAATAATACATGCGATGTAACATTTACAATGATCATCGATAAGTCATTGTGAATTCCGGGAATATTACCAGGTGATGCATAAAAGTCAATTATTCCGATGCATGTATGCATACATAAGCACAACCGTGCATATACGTGTCAGCGAACCTATATACATATATACTAAAGAATCATTAAAATTTGTACTCGTGCAGGTTTTGATGTTGCCAATTCCGGGAAGAATAGCAGCCAAGTGGTTCGGCTCGAATGAACTATCGACAGCCACTTCAGTCGGTGTCTTCGGCGCACAGCTCGGCGTTTCGGTTTCATTTCTCTTCCCTCCGATGCTTGTCAAGAATCACAAGAGCATAAAGGACATTGAAACGGATCTCTCCTTTCTTTCGCTGTCGATCGGCCTCGCAACCACAGTCACCCTCCTGCTCGTCGCACTTTGTAAGTTAACGGCTATCTGGCTGTTTCATATATATGCACTTTGTGTGCCATATAAAATATACCTCCTTCATTTTTGACTAGCTCTCTTCTCAATCTATCGATCTAGATCGCGTTGTTAATTTTATTATTCCACCGCGGCAACTATATATAATTACGTTCACGACTCCGAGCCCAAAGCTTCGCATGTCTTTTTTTATTTTATCATATTGTTTGCAATGAATATTTTTCGAGAGAGAGAATGACAGAATCGACCGATGTACAGCGAGAATAAAATGGGTGTCACGCAAGCTGACAATAACGGACTTTGCGCTGATGCGTTTCATAAACGTTTTTATATCAATTTTTTAATAACCTTTTTTTTTGCTGCACGCGCGCGGCTCATCGTAGTTCCGAGAACGCTTTTCGTGCAGAACGACCATTCATAGGCAAAAAAGCGCTTCGACGAGCAAAATAAATTAAAGGGATTCTCGCTCGAAGCCTCTTGCGATGAGGAGATCAGAATTAACTCGTTGTACATGCACAATATGGCGATCGGCAGTCTTAATCAAAGACGCGAAAATTCTCGGTGAGCCCTTGTGGATAAGACAGACAATAGTTAATAGAAAAGGCCTGCGAGAGTCACTATATACAGTGTTTCAGGAGGAACCGAAATTACCGCCCAGCGAGACGCGGGCGCTTCAGCAAGCTAAGCGAAGCGAGAACAAGGAAGGCTTCCTACCGCCGATGAAGAGACTCTTTGGCAATCGGAGCTTTTTGATACTCTGCAATTCTTACGGGCTGAGCATCGGAGTCCTAAACGCCGTTGCTACGCTACTTAATCAATTGTTCCTTATGCACTTCGAGGTAGGGGAAGAGCCAAGCAAGCTCTTTTTATTATTTTTTTTTTGCAAGATGAGATGCTTTACCTTTTTTACACAGTTTCTTCCTTGAATTTACGGGATGAATGGCGGAAGTTGTGGCGGGAGGGGGAGGGCAGGCGGGACGGGATGATTAAGCTGCAAACCGTTTCGAGTCTTTGTTTTAAATCGTTATGAAAAGTCTCGTGAGTCTGAGAATTGCATTGTTTCGATCTTTTATTTTCAGCCATGCTTGGAGGGAGACTAATTGTGAAGAAAAAATAGCAGTCCACATGCAGTATTACTTCTAACTGAATAATTGACAGGAAAACTGGCAGTATTATTTTGTATTGAAATTTGATAAAAATAAAATAATTTAATGAAATGATAGATATTGACAGTTATATTGAACATACGAGTGTAGCTTCTCAGAGTAAAAGTATGCAATTATGAACAGAATCTTGAATATATATATATTCAAGATTATGTATATATGTGTAAGAATTATAAAATTTAACATTAAATTTTCAAAAAAACAAATCCACTGTTAAAGACTGATTTTGCAGCTGAGAACAGATATAGCGATTCTTGCACGTCGTACAGGCTTCAACTTTCGTCATATCATATAACGCAGAGTAATAGGACTTTTATAGCTACGTCGGAGTGCTTCTATCTTTCACGTTCTATGAATATCTATAGGTTATTTATGAAATCTGCAGCATAAAAATATTAACGCCGATTATTGATCACTTGATTAAACTCATAAATGGTAGAGTCTCATACGAAAGTTATTTATTATTTATAGTGTGAGAATTCATAATAAATTTCGCAAAAGAAGCGCTATAATCTATATACTGAAAAAGCAATGTGGTTGACGTGAAAGCAAGTTAAAAGTAAAATTAATAAGCAAACTTAAATTCTCTTACGAGCTTCATAACAATAAACTTTTAGTATCATAATTTTTTTTACGAACATTTTTAAATAAATAAGTCGAAAAAGTTATGTTAACCCTGGTAGAAAATTATCTAGCTTAATCGAGGCGCTTTATTTATCATTTGGGGCCCGCTAAATAAACTAGAAGCCCTGATAAATCAAGACCATTTTTTTTTTAAAGTTTCATTTGAAAAGAGAATCCAAAATTTATTTCTGATTCTGTAGTTGCGTATTATTAATTCATATTTCATATTTCATCTGTATAGAATGGAGAAGATGATGCCGGTAGAATTGGATTGTTAATCGTTGTTACAGGAATGGTTGGCTCAGTTGCGTTTGGCGTCATATTGGACAAAACTCATAAATTCAAGTCTGTGAACTTTTGACCTTCATTACATACTTTTACCAAATTTTAGAAACATTTAAAATGAAATTCATATATTGCTTTTATTTACAGAGAGACTGCAGTAACTGTGTACTTTTTAACTCTTTGTGGTCAAATACTTTTTGCTGCTGCAATATTTTTGGAGATCAAATGGATGGTTTATTTTGCAGCAATATTTCTTGGGTAATTAAATTCTTTACATGATAATTACTTCTTTTACAAATTAACCTCGTTCATATTATTAATATACGTTTTAAGTAATTTTATGCTCTTCCTTTGTCAGTAAACTCCTGAATATATTAACTTTCACATTTATTTACTTCAGTTTATATTTAAAAGGTAATTACCGGTGCAGCAAATGTCACTAATTGAATTTTATTTAAACTCGACAATTCTTGTAAAATGTAAAAGAAGAAAATGCGTTTAAATATTTCATTAGTATAAACTGCTCTCAAAAGATAGCCTATAAAAAAACTTATGCGGGTTTTTATACGATTACAGCGTACAAAAACTTTGCCTAATCTTCCTAACATGGAAACATTAAGGAAATGAAAATTTAATTTTTTGAACTCATAAATTATATGAATGTAGATTCATGCAGAGTATTGACGTCGCATTTAATCAAGCTTTCAATAGATTTATTTCATCTTTTTCCTCAGCTTAATTTTTTTTTAATTTAATAACTTGATCAGGCTCTAAGTAACAGTAAACATTTTTCATTCGTCTTGTTTTTTACTACAAAAAACGTTAGATGTCTCTCTTCACGCGCAAATAGCAAACTGCAATGGTATAAATCCAATTGATATTCCATACTTTTCTAATGCAATCCCTCAGGTTCTTCATGTCGGGCTACTTAGCCCTGGGTTACGAGATCGCCGCGGAGTACACGTACCCGGAGTCCGAGACCCTTGCCGCCGGTATACTCAACATCGCCAACAACATCTACGGCATCGTCCTCGTTATGATTCTCTCGCCCGTCATGAATAAGTACGGCGACGTGCCGGTACACGTGGGCCTGTGCCTGGCGTTGCTCCTCGGCCTCGTCATGACCATCCTCACGAGGGACGAGCAGCGTAGACAGGACGCCCGCAAGCAAGTCGTCGCGGCTACAGCCAACTATAAGGCTGTACGCCAGCTCGATGACGGCAAAATCGACGCCAAGCATAGCTCGGCAGCTTAAATATGAATTAACTAAATGCCAGTTTGAATCCCATTATTGATTATGTTGACTTTCCAATCCCTATTATGCACCTAATGTTCTATTAGATTACATCTCAAAGTCAAAGTGCATTTACATTTACTTTTTTCATCGTTCGCTGTGTAATCATATATGTATTTTCGAAATCGATATTTGACCCGTATATTTGATGCATAAAATGACTATTCTTTACGAAAGATACATAAATAAGCTTTTATAAAAGTTGAAATATATGTACGTATAAACGATTGTACAAAATCAAAGCCCGGCTATTTTATCTGTGAAATTTTTATTTGCACATTGTTTAAAACCACGAATGCTTTGAGATTTTTACCTTTACTTTTACAGTTATTTGATATATTGAAAAATACTATTTATTCATCATGAAAAGTAATATATTCTGTAATAATGCTACTCGAATAAAATAAATACAATAATTTCTCGTTTAAATCTATCGATGGCTCCTAGCAATGAGCTATCTCAGAAGTAAGTAGAAGAAGGATCTATTTTAAATATTTGTGTAAAAAAGATCTATTTAAATTTTGTATACAAGAAAACTCTATCTTGGAGAATCATGTAAGAATAAAATAAAGATCTATTTCGTTTTTAATGTAAGAAACATCTACTTCCTTACTCAAGAATTCTCAATTCAATAAATAATTCATCTTAAAACTTACAATCAACTCCAATACCTAACCAGTATTAAAACAAGTTGTGCTCGGATTGAATATCCGAATTTCATAAAAATATATCACGGGGTTCGGAAGATTTTGCCATCTACGTACACACGTGCCTATATACACACATGTTCGTAGGCACCCGCGCACAGACATTTGAAAAGCACATATTTTCGGACTCATCAAGGACCAAAATTATGTTGAAATCCATCAAAACATGGAATTTGAAAATTATCATCGATACAAAGCTTTCTCTTTGAAAACCGAATGAGGTATATCAGAACGTAAATATATATTAAATCTAAAAAAAATGGACACCCTTACATGACGGAAGAGTTAAAAAAAAATTGATTGAAATTCGGGTCTATTTGTACTCTTCTGTTTCTAGTTCCAGATATTAAGTATAGGAAAAAAGATTTGAAAGAAAGATATTCAGCCTGCTTGAAGCATTTCCCGTCAAGTAAGGGGGCTAAATTTTTTTTTTTAATTAAACGTCTTTTTATACTCTGAATGATGGTACAAGACTCGTACTTATTCGTTGTAATTTCAATAGAAGCCAGTGTCGGGATCCTCTTTTAAAGTCAATATGATTCAAAGAGGTTATATTATCATAATTATTGTACCATCTACATATTATTAAGTATGGAGGAAATGAAAAATATAATTTTCAATTGAAAATGGAAAGACGGAGATAGTAGAGAACCAAATATTTTGCCTAGTTCTCAGTGAATGTTATATATATAACTTGAGTAAATTCTCAATCTAGAAATTATTAACTAATTAAAGTATTAAAATTTTTCTCTAACTTATACTTATTAATAAATTGTATACCCATCCTCTATAAATTAAATTTAAAAAAATAAGATTTTATAAATAATTTTAAATAAAACTGTATTCCTTTTAGAAACAATGAAATTAAAATCATTTTAAAGCATTAGCTTATTGGATATGATTGTTCTTTAGTACTAGTTGGAATATGAGACTTCTTGAATCAGATGGGATGGAAGATACCACATTGGAACCAGCAAACTTGAATAGCTCAAAGGAATACGATTGCGAAGTCGTGAATGGAATGTTTGCGATGCATTTCAATTGTCCCAAATTACAAATTATTATTTTAAAAATTCAAAAACAGATGGATCGAGGATGGAAAGTTCTAATGAGTAAATTTTTGATAGAAATTCAACTCAGGATTTTTCGTGAATTACGCGTATCCCTCGTATCAACTAATAAGCTTATATATTTGCCATTGTAGGAAGACGAGAAATGGGAGTGGCTGGGTGCGCGCAGCAACACGAGGACGAGGGTCGAAGAAGACATGTGTCACGCTCGCGCTCGTCGGTTGGCAAGACAAAGACAAAAGTATAAGGTTACGCTAGAGCTAGGTGGCAAGGCGGCGATAAAAGTGTAAGGTTGCCTTTGCTATAAAACGCCGAGGCAACTTAAACTGGGACGTTTGAGTCTCTAACACACCAGCAGCGGGAGCGCGACTGCATAGTAAAAAAGTAACGGTGCACTCTATACGGATTTGTAGTGTGCACGGGCTTAAAATTGAGATGTGGGGCTATACGATCATGTTTTGTTTACGCATCTCTTTAACGTTTCTGCGCGGGATAAAAAGAGGCAAAGTTTTCCATTGAACGAGTAACCCAGGAAAGAATCTGCACTGCACGTGCAATTAATTATTTTGGTACCGTTATTACAACGTCTATCTTAACTTCAAGTACTTGACAGAGTAATAAGACCACGTTACCATGAACTTCAACCGCTGCCGAATTTCCAGAATATTATATAAATATACGTAGCTAATTAAGGGAACTGGATCTGTCGGTGGGAGTTTTATATGCGAGGAAGCGTCAGATTAAATCTCGGCAGCAGCGGCAGTATTGAGTGCGCGCGCACACACGCACAGACACACACACACACACACACACGTACATACAAACAGATATAGCTGCAGCCTACACACGTAGAGACGCACACAAACTCATGTAAGCCGAGAACGAAGTAGTTTCCTTTCAACATCTTGCCGTTTTCCCACGCCCTCCCTTTTCGACGTCATTTCACTCGTCGGCTCCATCGTCTCTTCTATCCTCCTCTAGCGCGCCACCTCCTCCTTCTTTCTCCTCCTCTTCGGGAAGTAACGTCTTCACCAAGAGAGTAAAAGTGCTCGAGCCTGTATCGCTAATAATCTGCTCCCTTAACCCGCGAACTTTTTAACGGGTATGAGTCCCACTCCCTCGCTTTTCTTTCTTCTTAAAGACTGACTTCTTTCTCGGTTTAAAGCGCTACTTAAAAACTCCGATCCCGGCGACGCGGCAGTGGATGGCGATGGCAGCGGCTGCAGCTGCGCGCCGATCGAGCGACTCTCAAACCTTTTTACTCTTCACGGAGCTTTTCTCTCTCTCTCTCTCTCTCTCTCTCATCCCAGTATACCCACTCGGGCGCGAGCTTCAAGGATTAACGCAGAAAAGCTGGCGTCGCGATCAAAGAATTTTCTTTTTACAGCTCGCTCCTGATCATTTTTGCTTATCGAGTTATTGAACGGCCGGAAGATCTTTTATTTCTTCCCTTTTTAACGCACTCTTCTTTTTCGCGTGAAGTTATTGGCGCTTAAATTGATGCTTCTTCATCGCCATAGCTTTTCTTTGTCATCTACGTCGTTGTGCATAAGTGATGGCTTAAATTGTATAAACAAATGGTTTAATGCATCGAGGGTTACTGAAAAATTTATTATGCAAACTTAATGCACAAAACGTATATTACATGTCATAAAAGTCGCATTGTATGCTTTTAGAAGATAAATTATCCATTACACGATTTACCAAGTTATATCAGCAAACTCATATATAACTCCTAATCCATAAAGTCCAAGAAAGGAAAATTACAGCTCCGGAGTCAGCTCAATGAAAGCAACGCTCCCTCCTCCCATAGAGAGAGGGAGAGAGAGAGAGAGAGAGAGAGAGAGAGAGAGAGAGAGAGAG
Organism: Megastigmus stigmatizans; assembly: GCA_900490015.1. Lineage (NCBI taxonomy): Eukaryota > Metazoa > Arthropoda > Insecta > Hymenoptera > Megastigmidae > Megastigmus > Megastigmus stigmatizans. Next base: position 22,249 of record UELV01181031.1, read on the forward strand.
AGAGAGAACTGTGAGGAAGTAGTTGAACGCACAAACACATAGAAACAGAGAGGTACATGTATGACACGGGTACCGACGGGACGCGCGACATTGTAGAACTGATAAGGCGGCCCATACGCTGTGCTCGTCTCGCTAATTATATATTACTCCAGTAGTCCCAGCCAAGATATTACCACCTTATCTGCCTCGTAACACGCTGCAAAATTTCGACGGGAACGCGGAGAGGAGCGGCGACAGCGCGGGCGGCGGTAGTGGCGGCGTAGAAATCACGTGCGACGACGGGAACGGCAGATACGCCGCTGCGGCAACGGCAACGACGACGACGACGACGACTTGCCTTTCTGAAACTCGACCCGTCCATAAGTCATATTTATACGACCCTGCCGCTGACACTCTCATTCATCTCTCGCTCAGGTCTAGCTGCTCAGACTCGCTGCTGCTGCTGCTACGGCTCTATGGCCGTTTGCTTTCATTTTGCCGCCAGCGAGGAAAGAAAATAGTTTATAAAATCACCCGGATTTCGCCGAGGACCTCCCACCCCCCATTATGCGTGCCTCGATTTTTCTTTCGTTTGTTAATGGTCGTGCGCAATCGATCTTTTGGTATTTTTGTACAATCGAGTCTTTACTGTACCAAATAGTAAAATATATCTTGTTTCGATATCGCTAACAAAACGTAATTCTGAAGCTGATTTCTGTACACCATTTTAAGATAATTTCAATCTACCACCACGTATACCGCTTCATTAAATTTTCTCCATCTGCATCGTAAGTCAACACTTAAATCCCCATTCCATTTTCGCTCCTTTACCCGGTACCGCTCCGTGCACACAAGCACATTAGCAAGGCTCAATAATTCTAAAGCTTCCCGTACATTACAGCAGCTGCATAAGGCCGGTAAATAATTATCGTAATTGAGAACAGTGCGAGCTCCTACCTAACTGCGGCAGACTAATTTTCACTTGAATTCACTAAGGAGAACCGTTGGAGAAAGTGCCTCTCTTCCATTTTCGAAATAGCTCGCCTGTATTCCCGATTCAGAAGAAAAATCACGAAATTCCGCATTCACTTATGGAGTTTTTTTTTTGGACCGCGCGCACATAGTCTTGCCGTTAAAACATTAAGAGCGCCGTTGAAGCGTGCGCTGTCTTGAGCGTCTCGTCCTAAATGCTCTCCGAAGGCTAGACGAGAAGACTTGTTAATGCAAATCGGGGCCGAGATACCGGACTGCGCGCGAAGCCGTGGCCCAAGGTACGAAATAAAAGTAGTGCGCGCGAGATAAACATGGAGCGCGCGAACCTCCAGACGAAAGCCAAATGCGAGAATAAAAGCCGTTAACTCTGATGAATGGGGCCTCGATTTACTGCTGCCGATGCTTCTGTCTTTTAAGGACTTTTTACCCGCCACACACACACACACGGATCGCCGTTTTCTGGCACTTCTCTTTTCTTCGAGCTGCGCTTTAGCCATCGCGATTAGAAGCTGAAATGGCTCAGTCGAAAGTCTGGCTTTTTTAATGGATGGAGGCGTAACAGTTATTAAAATTTTCTTTCGGGATTTTCAGTTTGTCTGCATTTCCTTGTCTAATACATTTCCAAGAGATGAATAAGTAAAAGTTTAAAAATACAACGAAAATATGATAAATATGAAAATTCTGATGAAAATTAATAGTTTCTTGAATACATAGAATTTAAAATAAATGTATTCCTGTGAATAATATACTTTAAGGCTTATTGAGACATAAAACGACATATAAATGGAGTTCCTTGAAAGACAATATAATTCTTGAAATCTCAAAAGAATAAATAGTAATATTTTCTTAGTCGATTTAATGCTTTGGTATAAAATAAAATTTCGCGTTAGTTTTAACGTATAATTTAGCCCGTTCGCATATTAACGCAATTTCATTTCTTCTTTTACTTTCTCTGCATATATTAGTGCAGCTTAACGTTGCGTAATTAAAATTATATATTTAATGAGCATTCAAAGTGATTCGAGTAATTTTCGCTTTTGCGTTAAACGTTTAATAATAACAAGAATGTCCATTGTTGTAGGTTAGATAGTAAAATTGGGAAAACGTGTCTTTAGTTTAAATTACTGATTCAGAATTAAGTGAGTTATTAAAATATCCTGTAATCTCCGTATGTGGCAATATTACGACATCGTTGTCAGATTTATCTTTGAAGATTTATGAATATTTAAATCTGTTATTAAAGAAGTAAGTAAGTAACTATATCTTTCAAATACTGTATATTTCTTACAGATCAATAGATTTTTATACTAATACATTATTCAATCCGTGTAAAGACATTACAATGTCCATGTCACAAGAAAATTCCATTAACACGTTTATGTGATATCTTATTCCACTTTTATTAGAATTTATTTCCTTTTGAAAAACGTAGGTAATATTCGTAAGTTACAATACATTAAAGTTTTATTATGACTTTAGTCCTGAATATAATTCCACTTAGGAAGACTATAATTTAATACTATATTAAAATTTGTCATTTGCCATCCTTTTATTCTGTGTAACTAATCTGATCCGAGAGTGACATTTGCATCAGTATAATACTACTACCAAATTCTATATCTAAACAGCAAAAACTATGCTTTATATAGAATTTTATCTTCTTATTATTAAAAGCTGTTTTTTATCAAGTGCAACCGTTTATTGAAAATGCATATGAATGCATCGAGTGCATAAAAGTGCATCGGAGACATAAAAGTGCATCTGGGAGATAATAGTGCACGTGGTGCATAAAAGTGAAATTAGTACATAAAAGTGCATTTGGTGCATAATAGTGCATTTGGTGCATAATAGTGCATCAGGTGCATAAAAGAATATCTCGTGTCTAAAAGTTCATGTAGTGTATAAATATTTTATAATATAAAAGTATTTTTTACGATTACTGTGAATTTTAACGTAGTATCGGTAGGAGTGCTAGTGACCAAGGAACTGTAGCTAGTATTGTATTATTGTATTATATTATCTTCTAAACCTTTTTGGGGTTTTCTAAAACTAAGCCCAGAATATTTCAAACGCGCAGCTCCAAGATATCAGTGCTGCTGCTGCAGCAATGGATCAAAGTCAAGTAAAAAAAAAACACCCGTAGCGGATGAAGACTGTGCACCGGACACTCGTAGAAACGTGACAGAGCAACTCACCGACGCCAACTTTGCAATAATGATAGCATCGCCTCTTGGAGATATACTCAGGGTACGTCCGTCCCCTAGGCGGCCGCTACAACGTGCGCGGATCCGGAAACTCACTTCCGTAGAGTTGTTGATGTGCACCGGCTCTCACGCACGGTCCCGCTGACTTTCTGGTAATCCTCTGCCTGCAACCTGGAGATGTCTTTCGCTTGCTCAAACAGACTCCTGCGGCGCTCGCGCGCTATGTTTATTTAAATGAAAATTTAGACTGGAAACGCGAGGAGATAACTTGTGCCATTAATGTTTTCTATTTCGTATGTGATGATATGCAATGTGACATTTCATTCACTAGGAGGATGCCCGTGACATATCGCAGTAGACAAATTATCTAACCAACGTTATCACTTAGACTATAAAAAACATTATTTTTAAAGGAATAGAATTTTTTTATATCAAGTATAGCTGAAAAAAGGGTCTATGACATTTATTCCACAAACTAAGTAAATATAAAAGTTTAGTAATGGACTCATTTTCAATGGAGCTTTTTTCAAATTTCTTCGTTAGTAAGTGTTTCTTCTAAGAGTAGAATTGCTTTCATACGTTGGTTATTTACACTTATTTATTTAATATAGATTGCCTTCTATAGATTTCGAAGAACTCTGCGCTTATTAGCTGTATAATTGTAATTAGATGTTATGATGATTGAAACGTACAATAACAATTAATGAAAAAATCCTTAAATAAAAAAGAAAACTAAGAATCTGATGGCACGGATCGCAGCTTCCTACAATGGTACGTAAGATAGCAAAAGATTGGAAGTGATACGCAACAGCTATACATAGACTTCTATGGGAGGATTGCAAAAAGATTGAGAAGTCAATTACTTACAAATTTTTAAAATAGATAATACTCACTATCCTAAACCCAAATCTTGAACAAGAGTGACAGTGGGCAAAACGTACTCGTCAAAATATGTAGATTGCATAAAAGTATTTGGCGAAGAACTTTTGAGACTATTTTGCTCACAATTTAGCATTTACCATAAATAGTTTATACTATAATTAGACGATTTTGTACCTAAAGAACCTTAAATTCCCGGGTAAGCAAGTAAAATATGTATAGCGAGTGGTAAAAACAATTTTAATTTTCACATCGTACTTTAAAATTCTACCCATCGTTCGTTAAATTTTTGTCATTTCCACGCTATGAATTTTTGTCGATTCCAATTTATTCATATTACGTGTCCTTTCACACCCTCGTTTTATTCGGCGATTTTCAATTTTTCCGAGCCTTGTACGAAAATTGTCAACAGCTGCTTCCATCAGAGCGAATTTTATTATATTTTTTAACTCTTATACTAACAAGACTGCGCGCGAATATATAACATTGGTGTATTAAACATGATTTCACCCTCGAAAGCCTGACCAGTGATAAACAATTTCGACCTAAAAAATATAATACTTTACAATGAAATTTATTCAAGATTAATTATGTTTTTATTATACTTAGGTACGTTATGTGGACTTCTAACTCCATAAGTATAATTAAATTTATTTTTTTATAAAGGTAATATATATTATAAGAATGAGATTATGGAATTCATTTCCCTCGACAACCAGAAAATAGAAACAGTCGAGACGATTACTGGTGTAGAGCGAGATTGAGAGGGAAAGAGAAGGGGAGAGGGGGAAGAATCGAGATTGGATGCTTTGGCCCCGACATCATGCCGATCTTCTTAACGGCGCGCGCGACGCTCGGCGGCGTATCAGCGATTCGTCGCGAGTGCGTGCCTGCACATGCAAGGCACACGGCAAAGGAGCTGCGCGCTCTCGGCATGGCAGCAAAACCCATCTATACATATACGTAAAAGCGTCTGTGGCGGTGGCGTATGTGTGTACACGTTGGCAGCCCTCGTGCAAAACCCATAACGTATTTCCCTCGAGGGGTCGGCGAGAGGAGAGGAGGCAGGGCCTCGCCGGAAATTTATGTACGCTGAGTTCGTCACGTGTCAGCTCGTAGTCGTCGACGTCGTCGTCGTCGTCGTCGTCGTCGCTGGGCTGCTGCTCTTGTACGCGCGATGACTTTTACCAAAAATGCCTCTGATGTGTACTCGTTGAGGGACGAGTGTGTGCAACACGCGCTACTCGAGCACTTACACCATTTCAAGTTTTCGATTTGAGTTTCAGGACTGCAGGGCTGGTGGTTCGATTACTTGACTGTGTCTGAGCGTGGAGATCATGCGGATGAGGAGTCATTGCGGTGATTGCGCGAGGGTAAGTTATGTATGCGGCGGTGTGTATGTAATGCGTTTGGAAGTATTAATTTACCGAGTGAAGGGCTTTTTGGGTGATTATTTTTGAGAATACGTGGAAGCCTTAGCGTGTTCATTAATTGAAATCCAAGCGAGCTTATACCCAAAGTGAACTTACATCGTAATTATGCGATATTCTTGTTCGAGTGTTTAGATGTAGTACGCAGTTTTAGCTTCATAACACACTCAATTTTGCAATGGTGGATTTAGTTTATAGTATATACGAAGCTCTCCTTAGCATGTAGAATATTAGTGCACTATTGCAGAATAAGAAAGTTAATGAGAATCAAATCTATTATATTCAATGTTACAGACTATGTTTTATTTTCACCTAGATTAATAAATTTATTGCATGAAGTAATAAGTTTATGCTGTCCATATGATTATAAACGATCGGTTAGGAGCAAATCCCTACCGAAGATGCCCAATTATTAAGAGGGTTATATGTGGGCGATACGCATATAGCGTTGAATAATCGATGCCTCAAAACTTCGCAAGGAATCCTTAAGCAGTGTCTAAACATTTCATAAATATTGTTTAACGTATCATGGCGAGAGTCTCACCCTACCTATATTTATGAAGATATAATATTACATTGTGCATCAAATTGCTAAGATCATCTTACCGGAATTTCCCAACGTGGATAATTGAAATTATTCCCATACTCCACCATTTTAATTCTACGCATAATTCATTTAATTTTATTACAAAGGGTTCGTCATCGAAATTTGCATTTTTAATTTCGACTTCAACACCCGTGAAGTACTGCATTTCATGAAAACCTGTGGCACTGCGAAATTTCTGCCCCATTATTATTGCAACAGCCTCCACTTGCAACGACTTATATACGGCGAAACGCGGAGGGGCGCCCGTAATAGCTTTGGTTCTCGAAAGTGCTAAGGGGGACCCTGTAAAATTCGAACACTTAATTTCATGTAGCGAAATTCTATTTCCTCGATTTAATGTGGGGGAAAGGAATATTATTGGAATGAAAATGGAATTGAGATAATATTGGTACTGTCCTGACAGTTCGCATTGCTTTCAAAGATCTTTTAATACGCGTATCTACACAGAGAAAAAAATTCAACTGTATCAACAATAGCATTGTTAACTTAACAAACATGCCATTATTTTAACAAAATTATAGTCAAGTCAACTTTTTGTTAGTTGATTCAACAACGTATAGTCAAGTCAATGAATGAATAGTTGATTTTACAACGAGTTCGTGGTTAAAATGCATCAAACTCGATTTGCGTTCAAATCAACAGTGTGGCCTTTGAAATAACTGCGACTATGTTCAGACA
>UELV01181033.1:0-55301 GCA_900490015.1 Megastigmus stigmatizans
CACACACACACACACACACACACACAGAGTTTCCTTACTGCTGTAGCAAGATAAACATCTTTCCTTCTAACAGTTCCTCTATTGTGTATAGGTACAAGCAAAGAGAGAGATGAGGAGAGGGATAATGAGAAGAGGATGGGAAGGATGAAGACAATGGGCGCTGCAGCCTCGGCTAAGGAGGAGCGAGCGAGGCGGGAGCCTACTCCGATGCCGTCCTACGATGCTGCACAGCACTGCGCACACATTCTTCAATGGTCAGCTTTCGGTGACGTATCGAATTCACGCACAAGTGCACGCCCCGCTGAGATGGACTCTCTGAGTGGACTCTTTCTCTCTCTGGCAATATATCCGAGCTGCCACTTGCTGCGCTCTTGTATACACGGTTCTACGGGGCATTTTGCACGATGACAAATCTATATAGGTGCTCTTTTTTCGTTGTTGTTGCTGAATTACTTTTCGTTCGTGTTAAAATGTTATTAGAAGCGCGACGGTATAGAGATATTATGTGAGTCTTACAATTGCTGTACAATTATACTGTAAAAACTTTTCATTCCTTCTTGCTCAACCGATTATTATGTTATTGCATTAATTGTAAAATTTGCTATGTCTGATTTAGGTTGCAAGATTTATAAAAAAAAGAAGAAAAAGTTCAATTGAACAAATGTCTGTGATATAAGCCCCACACGGCAATTTCGTGCTATTATGTACTTAAGGTGAAAATCTCGCTGCAAAGAAGGAGGGCAAGATAAAAAGATGAAAATCGCGGTGGTATAGCATGGAAATGAGTAAAATCTAACGCTACGTTAATACTATACAATGCGTATAACATAATATACACGCGCGCGAAAGAAACGCGATGGTTTGTAATTCTATACACACGCCAGTCGAGAGACGACATGCAAGAGTGAGTGAGAGAGAGGGGCAAAGAAGCGGATAATGGTAAGGAGGAAGTCGCTGAAAACTGTTATGACAAAACGCGAGGATGACGGTTTCCCTGCATTGCAGGTAGAAGAGTGGCACTGGCAGATGATGCGCAGGTGAGACGCCGGTGAACAATTACATGTGCGTATGAAGAAGCGAAAGGGATATACACGCGTGTGTAATAATAGAGCGAAATTTCACTCAATGCGAGTATGCCTGTATGTATGCGTGTCTGTGTATAGGAAGTTCGCGTGCTAAAGAGTTATCATATATGAGCGATTCATGTGTTGCAGAGGATGAGGAGCTTTTTCTTTTTTTTTCTTTTTCCCATAAGGTTTATATAACGATCTAATCTCGTGTCCATTGTTCCCTATATATACCGAACATACGTGCTCTTCACTTTTCTTAATGCTCTCGCTGCTCTCTTAGTTTGGGAACATTTTAAATAGATCTTACGGTAAGTAGCGTTTCCTCGAACCGCGATTGGCGATCGGCAAAGAATAAAGACGCTAAACGGAAGTCTCCAGCAATTGGTGTACGTGTTAAACCAGTGCCAAAAGCTAAAAATCCATTTTATGCTGGCGCGAGCACAAAAATGAAGGAGAGTCGTGGTAACAAAGACAGAAAAGAAACACCAAGCACGATGTGTTTTCGATCTCGGTGAGGCTTTCTTTGCACTCGAGCTGGGGGGACCACCTCGTGACCAGTCGAAATGAAGAAAACAACGGTGCGCAACGGAACGAGATGAAGGAAAAAGAAATGCTTTGTGACGAGGAGAGCGGAACGATGAATTTTGTGTGTGTGTGTGCGCGCGTCTGCCTAAATCCGCCTGAGTGAGTAACAGTACAATAAATGGTGTAAAAAGCATCGTATCAAGTGTTAACAACACCGAGACGATCTATCAGCTCGGACAACTTATAAAACTAGGTCTCACTTTTATATATACGAAATAACCACATTTTCAAAGGTCGTTAAACTTTGGTTTATACGCGCAGACCTTAAATATATATGTATACATATGATCCGTGATGGCCGGTGATGGCAGTCGGTCATTTTTTTTAAAATTTTTGCACGGCTTCGCATCGTCGGATCGAACTCGGCCGATTCGTTGAACGGCCGCTAATAGCATCTGCACGGCGGCGGCGGTGGCGTCGGGATTCGCGTTTGTCAACGCGTGCGTGTAGTGCAGCACGAGCGGGAGAGCAGAGAGCTCTAAGAGAGACAAGATCGAGGCGAACGACGCATACACACACCCGCAGAGAAGTATGTAAGTACACGACCGGGCCAAGGTGAGCTGCCATTGGACCGATTCACTCTTTTTTTTTTTATCGATGCCATTGCGACTGTGTGTATGTGTGTGTATGATTTGCGTATTATACGTAGATGGAAAGTCGAGTGTGTGTATTTAGTAAATCGGATGATTTGGTCGTGTTTATATTTGTAAATATAAATGATTCGGAATAGTGTTAATTGTGCAATATAAGATTTATTTTTATTTTAAAAATAATTCTTGTCTAGTCGTCGTTAAAGTAGTTTTTCTATTACGAGATCCAATTTAACAAGTTGCGCTGCTTAATCGAGCATTTCAATGCTACGAAACATTATCTCATAGCATAGAAAATTCACTAGTAGCGACAAGTATAGATGAAAAAGAAATTTTCACGCTTTTATTGAACAAAAATTGCTGAACAATGGATCGAGAACTGAATATTGCTTCGCATCGGCCTCCAACTCTACACAACTTCTAACGTATTCTTTTGACATGTTCTATAAATATCGAAGAACAAAAAATTGGACATTTAGTAAAGGTAATACAGCGAATAAATTTGTTCATCGTACGTCAATATACTTGAAATCTCGACAGGTTTGATCATAATCAATCTTCTTCCCAAATAAAAAAAAATAAACAGCTTTCACGATCGTTTTCCAAAGCTAATCCAGCGGTAAATCGCGTGTAAACGAAGCTCTATTTCCATCCTCGCGCTGTGCTTACGCAACGAGTTTACATTAGCACTCGTTTGGGTAAACCTTTCTTTTACCATCCACTTTGCAGCTCCGGGGCTTTATAAAAACCACCAGCCGCCGCGAGCTGTGCAAACGAAAATAGACGCAAATAGGCAGTTCCGAACGCAAAATCATCGGCTCTAAAACCGATATATATATATACGCACTCTCCTATATGGAACAAAAGAATTTATAGTCTGGGAAGGCGCGAGTCGCGCGCCGTTGTAATTTGGACGAAGAATATAAAACTGAAGTTTTGGCCTACACCCATATAGGCTCTTAAAACCCAACTTCTCCGAAACTATTAAAGCTAACCGTTTGTTTCTAGGCAGATGCAACCGATCCTATGTGTATTATTTTTTTTTCTTTTAACGATCGGCCTACAGCTATAGAGCAATTTGCACACACAAGGTTGACACAACTATAAACTGTACACAACTGGTGCAAAAGGAGGAAACGTTGCTCCTATTACTCCTCGACGTGTACCTATACACGCGCGTAAGTATCCCACGTACTCTGTCTGTGTTTTTTTGTTGTTGTTCTTCTTAGGTGGCCGTGTGCAGAGTTCTCCAAATGACTTTCCGGCCGCGACCTTCGCTTATATAGGTGTCGCGTCATTCGCGTGTGATACGGCTGTCGAACGGTACGCCGATGCGCACAATGCGACCGACGCTGATGCCTGATGGCTGCATGTGCACTCTACAGGTGTTGATGCTATCATTGTACCGATACTTCGCAGATGTAATTTCAGTCCCTGCATTGTTCGTTATAACGTTATAATCGTTTTGTGCTGGACGCGCTCTTTAATACGGGATATTATGATGCTCGTTATTGCTGGAGCTTTAATTGGTTTGCGATAGGAAACTTTTATGATTTTCAAACATGACGATTGATTTTGGTGTTTCGTGATCGGTTGTGGAAAGCTTTGTGCTCCTTTTTCCATTGGAGGAAATTAGTAATGTTTTGGGGTATCGTAACTCACGATCTTGGAAATATTTTGAAAACGATCGTTTACTCCTAAAGCTTCTTCTGCTTATCTTTGATATAAATTTAGTGGAAAAAAAATAAAAGCGTTCAAGTCGGCTGGAATTTATACAGACTATAATTTAGATACAGAGATCAGAGTCAGAGTGACTAATTACAAAACGTTTGTTTCGATCACGTATACACTTAAATTTACATGCATAAATTTGTAGTAGTTTGAAGAATACTTTAACTTTACTCATTATTGCGTCGACTAAGTAGTTTTTGTACTTCTATCTTACTATAATAATAAAACAGGCCGGTTTTAAAAGTTTTTTTATCGGTAGCTAAACAGTTTCATCGATAATTATTTTGTTAGGTTCACAATTGTCACCTATTACGAAAAGTTTTAAATTCTAATAGCCAAGAACTAATTGGCTTATTTAGTATATTTTAAAATTTAGATTTAAAATATGTTTTAGGATAATGATTTAATTTTGTTGCTGATGTATAAAAGATCGCGAACCATGTTTTTTTTTTTTCATAACTTATAAATATAATAATTTAAATATCGTAGTAAAAAATTATTACTTGACTACAAAAGTGGGCAGATAAACACCTTTTAAGTAATACTTTTTCATTTTCAAATTTAGTTTCGTTATTTTACGAAAACATGACTGGATATTATGAAATACATTTACATAGAAACTAGTCGAACATGATAATACTTTTTGAAATGTTCACAAAAGTCCTAATTTACAATTCTGATCTGAACAATAAAGTTTCGATAAAAGATGTTGATGATATAAGTATCGCGACATGCGGCGGCTTGTGCAGGTACGTATGTACATTAAACTACTACAATAACTCTGATACAAAGTAGAAGCAAAATCGTTATGACGTATATAGAAAACGAAGCGATGGTCATGCACAGATAAAATTAACTACTTCGAGCGGACAACGTAATCCTGTACATACTAGAGGTAAATTTACTGTAGTTTTATAATAGCTATATAAGTTCATCAAATCATTGGATTTTCCTCATGAATAAAATTTACTAAATCTATTCGTGTACGACTAAAATAAATTATAACCGTGTATTGCAATGAACTCACAATACCTGAAAATACAATAAAACTCTACCGCGAAGCAGAAAATCTCTCACATCCCAACTAGTGGTCAAGACACCTCGCAACATCGACCCAAGCATCCTTAGAAACACACGCTCGCGAGTATTTCCTATTCCCTGGTCTAAGAACAACAAGCACATGCTTAAATACAAGGCACGTAAGGTATACGCGCCGCGAAATCGCATTCGCGATGCTCGGTCGCCGTATACGCCACGACGGGGTAATTACTCATATCGGTCACGTTTCTCTCTCAGTGCGCGCGAGAACCGAGGAAACTAGGAAGTCACGTCCAGCCTCGGCGCTATATAGACAATGTCCCGGCGTCTTCAACCCGAATAAGAGCCCCCGAAGACTGGATTATAGACTTTTGATTACCGAACCATCTACCTGTGGTGTGGAAAAATATTATTTTCCTTTTTTTTTTTTAATAAAAGAAGTATTCTTTCTTCTAATGATATTGCGTGTGTTCGTGTAAGAGATAGTGTGGAGAGATTTTAATGAATTTGACACGCGCTAGCATAACGTTATTAGATTGGCGTTATCGTATCGAATAGGTTTTTATAGTACTGTTTTTTTTTTCGTACGTATGTGTGTGGTTGAGATGAAAGAAACGTTTCGGAGGCTTAGTTCTTTTTTGATGGAGAAAAAACGCTTGAATTTTTTTGGTCGAACCTTGAGTATCACGTAAAGGTTGAGAGTGGAAAATATTAGAGGACTGTGTTGTTTTTATCGGGGTACAGTATAATTTCTATTTTTTACTTGCCATTCTTTGACGTAAAACAGATATTTCCTTGAGATCAAACGTTATTTATATCGAAACGAGAGAATAGTGCCTTTAACTACGGACTTTCCGCGACTTGGCTCTGCTATAATAATAAATTGTGTTGCTAGAACCATCAATTTAATTAAATAAAAATTACCATCGTGGAGCCTCTTTAATAAGCATACATTATTTCGTATATACAATTTTGAATGAGTGAATATATATATATACATATTCACTTTTCATGTTCTACAATACATATTTTCCTCTATTCCTATTTCAAATCCACTGAAAATAGACGAGCGATCGTCTTTACTCGAAAAATCTCCACTCGGATGCCCACACGCACACTCGTCAAGCCTATACAGCATACGAGCATTCAAGAGACGTATAAGACTTTATATATACCTACTGCATATACGTGTGGGATGCGCAACTGGCTATGTATATAAGTTCCCTCGCGCGCGTTTGGCATTCAACAGGCTGCTGCTGCGGTGCGCCGCGCGGAGCGAAAGCGAGAGAGACCGAGGGAGTACAGTTTTTCTTCTCTCCCACTCGTTGGCCGCCGCTGTTGCTGTTGCTGCTGCATATCCAACATGAGCTCTCTTGATGTGCGCGAGAGACAGAGAAAGGGAGAGAGACACGGATCCGTCTGGACTCCCCGATTCCTTTTATTTTTATTTTTTCTGTTCAGCTCCTGCGCGTCTCTCTCCTATACGTCGGTGTTTTCTGCATTTCCACCAGTGTGCGTTCGGCCGTTTACTTACTTTAGAGATGTTTTTTTTTATTCCGAATTGCGCAGCAGCTTCTTTTTCCTTTTGTTATTTTGCCGCGGTATACGCGTCTTTATCTCGCCCTTTCACTCGTACAGCTGCGCGAGAACAGTTCAAGTTTGTGGACTAGAATAGAATTGATTAACTTTGCCTTTTGAATTTCTAATTTTTTGAATGACAAGAATTAGATTTAAAATGTTTGAAGATACTCCTTAGCGATAACGATATTCACGATTAATGGCTATCATTGTGACGATCATTTTTTCATAAAATAGAAAGTAAAATTAAAAGTCATATCTGTTGAATAGACAAACGTGTAAAATTCGACTGCAGAGAAAAATAAACTCTTTCCTAATGATTAATTTTCCATAGTAGTATAAATAAGTACAGTGAAAATGTATTCAAGTTCCACGCCAAGACTTCCACATAACGAGACCGAAAGCATCCTCCAAAGCCTGGCAACGTCTCGATCCACTTTCTTAACTTTTCCTCGCTCACCGAAACTCCCCAACTTGATCGTCTCTCCCAATCGATTCCATATCCCAATACCCTTTACCGCAGCATCAAGACCATTTTCGTACATAAGCATTTTAAATACCTCTGAGACACGCGCGCGCTTTCTCTTTCATTCGATTTTTCTCATTTTGTTTTGACATCGAGGAGCAGCATAACCGAGTCACTTTCAGCATGGCTCTCCCACACTTTTTCGCGCCCGTATATAGAATCGGAGAACCACCTTGACCCTCATCTCATCGGTTCGAGAGAGGATCTTCGCCGTCTCGGTTTAAATTGCTGCACCGCATCAGACTGCCTCGTGCAGAGGCCAAACCTTTTGGGTCTTATGCTTTCTTTCTTTCTTTCTTTCTCTCCGCAGATGGTACGAGGCAGATAATCATGCTCCTTTTCTTACTCGGCTCTCTGTACCATGTATATATATATATACGGCTTTAAACGCTTTACGATTTCAGGGAACGGGGAAACTCTGTGTGTAGAGGCATTCCTGGTGACTTTTGCCAGAGCTGCAGATACGGATCTTGAAACGAGGCTTTTTGAAGCTTTTAACGAGGAATGTCATTTTACAGACTACCTTTAAAGTAACTTTTTACTTCTACAGCTTTAGACAGATCTATATCGTGTTTTTATTGCAGCTTTCTAATTACTTCAGTGATTATATTTTCGAAATTGTTTACAATAGTATCCAATAACATTGTTGCAGTAAATCAAGAGTATCATTTGAACTTATGACCTTTGATACCTCCGCAAAGCAACAGAATTTAAACAACGCTTCAAGATCGTAAATACAGCGTTAAAGTCCAGAGTTTGATTAGCTGCAATCAGTCCGTAATCAACCGAGCGATTCCAAAGATACGATTCAGCTATATTTATTTACAATTCGACATTGCGCAAGTGAAGTAATGTGCAGTCCAATCAAAGCGAAAAAAAAATTGTCCAACTCCGCGTATATCTAACAATTCGCTGTATAGGCAGCAACCGAAACAAAATTCCTCGCACGTCCTCGTCGATTCAACCAGCTGATTTCTTTCAAAACCGCATGCACGAGTACATTCATTTTATACATGTATATGTATACAGCCAGACGCGTAAAGGTGCCATTCTTTCGTGGCGTTCGAACCGTGCGTCTTCATTTGGAAAAAAACTTAAACGCCTCTGACCGCAGAGGATTCGACTGACGTCACTCTCTCACCGATGCAGCCGGTAGTTATATACATAAGGAATTTAAAATAATTCGCCCGCTGAATAGTTTTTTTTTTTTTTTTTTTTCGGAGGCTCGAAGTGCCGAGACTCGTCATATATTTGTATAGAGTTGCGGGAATTTATCCGTTACGAAATCTTTGGTGGTAATTGGTGGAGAGCAATAAAAGTTTTATAGCTGCGATTGACAACTTCTTGGGATTGTTCTGTTTCGTATTATAAGGTGTTTTAATTTGATTTGTAAGTGCAGTTGAACTCTTTCGTAACTGCAGATATAGGAGGAAAATGTTCGATTTTAGTTTCCGGTCAGAATTACATGACGATCGCGACACGGGCAAATGAAAGATCTTTAAAATTTTGTACTTATAATATGGAAAGTATAACCAGAAGTTTATCGAAGTTAGAGTCCCGGTGCGAGGAACGAGAACTAATGAAATATGATGACCCAAAAATTATTATGCGATAGTATACGACGACACACCGAAAACCGTAAACATAAGCGAGCCACATAAGCTGCGCATGTCAGATTTATGAACTTGAGGAAAATTGAAACTGTCAGCTGTTCATTCGACAGCTTTTTAAATACTTGGAAAAAGAGGTGCGAGGGAAGGAGTTTCTTTTCTCCGTAAGAATCGCGTTAAGAGGGTTACTGCGAGTTATGCAATTTGGAAGACTGTGTAAGTATCTTCCCTGCGAGTGTTTCTTTATGATATGGTGCTCTATTAGAAAAGTGGAATGGATTTGCTCCAAAGCGGTGTAGAAAGCGGCACAAAGCATTTTTATTAAAATTAATTATTAGGCATCCGTGTGTAAGTAATGTCAAACTACTCCAAATCATAACGGAGCAATCGTCCGCAGAATTGTAAAAAATAATCGCTGCTAAAACAACTCGGTTTCTTCTCGAAACCAAAAGTATAGTTTCGCCTAAGTAACATACCGCAAAATCTATATCCAACTATCTTAAGACGAAAAAAGAGAAAGAAAAGATCCACTCACCGGACATTAAAACAGGGTCGGGGACAGCGTGTACGACGTTGGCGATGAGGTCAAAGGCGAGGATCGCGAAGATCAGCGATCGCCGTGCGCTGCACCAGCACCGGTCACGCGCCATATTTCTCATCATCCTGCTGCTCTTTCTCTCTTTCGCTCCTTTCTTCTTTCTTTCACAGCAGCACTCTCTCTGTCTCTCTCTCTATCTATCTAGGATATATATACAAAGGAACGTGTATACACAGCAACGGGTCCCCTTTTTCCTCTCACCCTTCACATACGCAGTATATATATATACACGGCAGAAACTCGCGTGTAGATCGCACTTGTATTATATTCTTCCTCGTCGCGTTCGAATCTTTGAAATAGCAACCTATGCGCGCGCGGACACACACACTGTACAATGTAAGATCGGTGCAAGTGCGTATACTTGTGAACTGCGCGAAATCAAAACTCTCTCTCTCTCTCTCTACTTCGCACAAATCCCAAACAAAATAAACTAAGAAATAACTCTTGGTAACGTACGAAAGAGTATATACGCGTCGCTCGCGCGCGTACGTGTGTGTGTGTGTGTGTATGTGTACGATAAGGAAAGAGTGTGCGCGGCTCCTTCTCTCTGCGTGCAGCTCTCGTGTCGCGTGCTGCGACGACGCCAGCGAACACCGAGAAAACCGAGCGTGAACTGCCGGTGCTCGTTGCTTGCTGCTGTTGCTGCTGCTGCTGCCGCCTCGAGAGCTTCCACCTCTCTTTCTCTCCCTCTCTATCTCCCTCTCTGTCGCTCGGTCCGTCTGTGTGCGGCTGTGCGCCCTTCGGTTGTGCTATATAGCCAGTGCCAAAGAGCCAGTTGGCGCTGCTGCTGTTACTGCTTGCCTGAGTTGCTCCCCTCCCTCGAGTTTCTCTATATACACTCGCGCAACTAGAGAGAGAGGAGTGTATAGGTATAGTGTATGTACGCGTACAGCGTTAGCAGCGAGCGATTCGTCCTCTCGCTCTTACTTGGAGCGACGATCGTAGTATAGCGTGCCTTGAACCTCGAGTCTCACTCTCTTTCTCTCTCTCTCTACCGCGAGTTGCGGGCTTCGCTGCTCGCACTCCGTGGATGCGTGAGCGTGTATATATATGTATATATGAATATATATATATGTAGAATCTCTCGGACTCGTTCGCCGATAGTTTCTTTCAAGATCTCTTTTGGTTTTGCCTTCCCTTTACTTCATATCGGTCCGCTCTATACGTCGATCTCCTTTTTTTTTTGTTTAATCTTTCTTTTATGTATATGTATATATCTCGCTCGTGGCGTTTCTGGTTCTTCTCTCTGGTGTTTCTTTTTTGTGTTTTGTGTATGGAGGGATCGTCTCCGAGCTTTTCCTTTTCGTTTCGAGAGATTCGTTTGGCTCTTGACGTCGTGGGTTCTTTTGCCATACGTTTCCACGGCGATTTTGGAGAGCTCGTTACTGCGGGTATCGCGTTATTACGAGCTGCTACGACGAAGATCCAGCTTTTATTTTTCATCCGCTCTCTTTTATACTAATTAATTAAAAGCCAATTAAGTTATGACGATCGTTCCAGCGTAATTTATATTTATTTTATACGGATACACTTTATTGCAGTAGTTCGAAATAATATATATAAATTATAAATAGAATGTTGAAGTTTAAAATTGTTCTTCATTTTCTTTTACGAAGTGGCAAACCTGTTTTTCAAGCCGCACGAAGTATCGATATATCGAGCCGATCGTTATTTTTAATAGGCGAAATAATGAAACACTCGGGGGATTGTATAAGTTTAAAATATTCATTCATTGGCTAGGTGCACTAAATCGAGTAAAATCCATAAAACTTCCAACTGCATATATAATAGTACCGCGATACTTACAATATATTTATGGAGTGAAACAAAAAAAAAACTTTAAAATTCATTTTCCATCTAAGTATTTTAATATCTTTAACGCCGAGAGAGAATATTTTTACACCAATGACTAAATCTTATTCACTATGTCAGTGCATAATGCTCGTTAGGATCGAATCTGTATTTTTTACACATAAATGACCGATCCGACTTGTGAGACGCTGATGAACAGGGTGACGCCACGGTGAGCTTAGGCGGACTCAGAGACACTCGGTCCTTCGCCGCCTCCTTACGAGATCTCGTGCTCTCTATTTTCAACTTCTGATTGAAGACGGCCTAAAATTAAAAAAAAAAAGTATACCAGTGCTCGTAAATTGAAACGTATATTATATAGAGCAGCGAGGGGTTTGTGCGCGAGGCATCTGCCGACACCCGCATCACCCTGCCACGTTTCCTCAAAGAATTTCAAGTAAATGCCGGGTTTCGCTTTTAAAAAGCGGTCAATCAATACCGTCCTTCTATGTATACCCAAAAGCCGAAAATCCCACGAGCACCGCAAAAATAGCTCGTCTGTGCGCTGCAGCAGACGGACAAAAACCAATAACTCACCGTAACATTGACATCGAAATTATACGTCCGATAAAGAGGCCCAACGAGGCTCCGCCTCTCGATCTCTGAATCGGCTCTGGCTCTCTGCTCGCGGCACTTGGCGAGCAAGTAACTCCTGATGCTGGTTCGGCCTATGCATCCCAGCTTCTCGAGCGCGTCAAAGGCCGGATTCAGTTTGGAATCCCGTATTCTCTGGAATTCAGCGCGCTCAGCAAGGATTTCCTCCCTTCGCCTCTGCTCGAGCAGTTTTCCTTGGACAATTCGTACGCGAGTACCCCAACAGCTCAGTTTCTGACTCATTGGCTGTAGCGGTGCATGCGCCGTTGCGAGTTTCTTGCTATCCAAAAGCTCCGATAACTCGAACATCGCTTCGTCCGCTTTCAAATCGCTGTAGGCGTCGATCGTCACCATCGTTATCTGCCGAGAGGGAATGCCGTAATCGTGAAACTTTACTTCTGTAACGTCGAGAGGCGACGCACAAATGTTATTAAAATATATTTTTGAGCCTGGACTTGCGTCCAATAGCTCGGGACTCTATGGGAATGTTCTTCGGGAGTGTGTGTTTGAGAATGGGAGTGAGGTGTTTTTCTACTTTCTCCGGCACCTATTGGTCCGAAAAATAGTAGTGGATTTTCGCTTTCCCCAACGTCTTGCGACTTGAGAAACAACGAGGTTTTCTTGGTTTCCCCGACACCCTAAGGTTCGAGAAACACCAATGGAAAGGAGTGCGTGTGTGTGTGTTTGAGTATAGACAGGAAGAGAAAAGAAAAGAAAGAATTATATATCTTTTTTTATGGTGTACTCACTTTTTGTTTTATTCCTGTTACCTCCCTTACTTATCTTTGTGTTACAATAAAAATAACTATTAAAAATAGACTTGTAGTCGCGAATTTTTATAACTATATTAGTCTGTCTAATTGCTGAGTTCGTGAAGAGTTGGAGTGCTGCTGGTGCGTCTGGTAGCTGGCGAGAGGGTGAGAGTGCGAGAGTTTTTGAATTTTACAATTTCGAGTTCCGGACCGGACTCCGGAATCTCTACTGACTTTGCAGCGCGATGCGTGCACATTTTAATGAACGGTGACCCGCCTTGTAGTTGGGTGGGCGTGATTGGGCTAGCGAGAGAGTGGTAGTGTTGAGCGCTGATTAGAGTAGCAATGTCAAGGGCAGGCTTTCTTCTCTCCTTTTTGGTGTTTTCCTAATTTTCCGGGTCCTTGATTGGATGGGTCCGCACTATTTCTCCTATCGTGAAATAGTGCGGACGGAGGGTAGAATTGAATGTTCGAGGAAAAGAAAATTTTTAACTTGTACTACGATTTACCCGACGTTACACTTCCTGGTGGCGTCTTTTGCTTTCTTATACAGTCAAGATTTTTCCTAATCGAGATTCAACTAATTGTTCGAAGCCGAACATTTTTTCTAGATAGATTTGACGTAACCAAAAATGTGTAGAGCATTTTTTCTGATTGGTAATTGATAAGCAAACATTGTAAACACATCTGCTTACTTGATCTTCAGTGGGAAGCCTTTCGATCGAAGTGTCATAATGATTCTTTTCATATTTATCGGCATCGCGAATAATCAACTCGCGCAAACGATAGATCTTGGGTCGCGCAGCGCCGATAGCAGCTGTGTTCATGTTGCGCGAATGGCGTGTCGATTCCGCAAACACCAAATAAAGCCACCTGTCGTCGTTCAAGAGTGGCAAGTCCACATCTAAAATTCACCATCCAGTCAATAATTCCTTTTAAACCTAATGATGGAATTCATATGTTTATATAGAATCGGTATGCATACTTTCGATGCAGCCGTCCGCTGTCCTCTCCACGCCGAAACTCCGCTCCTCTTCTCTCCAGATACGAATCAGCAATGGCATCACCCCTTTCTTCTTGTCAGCGCCTCGCCAAGTAAACAAATAATGAACGCAGAAAGTATTCTCGCAGATATCGGTAATTACGCCCAGATACAGATTTTGTACCGGCAGATTTGATCTCTCCACGATGTCCAAAATCGTATACAATCCTCCTTCCGCTAGGAAATTGTTCAGTGCTTGCGAACAAGACACTATGGACGTCCAAATGAACGAACCGATCGCAATCAGGAAACTACAAGGATCGGATTGAATTTCTAGTTCGTGCAATGTAGATAAACGTTGAATAATAGATAAGCGGTGTAAGAACCTTTGCTCGTGTGCCGAGTCCTCGTGCTTCTCGTGTAAGCATCTTTCCAATAGTTTAACAGCCATTTTAACGGTGCGATTGGAATACATCTTTTGCAAAACTCCTTGATTCGCCAGAATGTTTTCAGCGATCACGAGGAGGGAAGCTATAATTTTTTGATAAATCAAAGACAAAGCCTCGAGACCGAGAACTCGATCGACCCATTCTGTAACAACAATCAATTTGTAAATGTCAGGCCAATCTCACCGAGAGCCGATAAAAGAAGGGATTAAACATAAAAATATACTCAGCAGCACTGGGACGAATTCGTATTTACGAAAATCGTCGATTATCGGGTCGCAGCTCGACGTAGCCAGCGAACAAATCGTCTCCACCAGAGACGCAATAAACATGGCGTCGAAGTCGTCGCTTAAAAATCGCTTCAGTATCGCCAGTAATCTACAAGTCAAAAAAGAACAAACAGACACACACACACACACACACACACACACACACACAATAAATAAACATTAACTTCCCCTTTTTATCGTGAACAAACGCGCGAGCGAGGAAAGAAAAGAAACGTATACGCGATGTGTCGATTTATCTATCGTGCGTTGAGCAAATCCTTCGATTACATTGTATCGGTATGTGCGCGCGCGTATACGTCGCGAGACGAATAATTTTAAAAGAAAAAAGGGGGAAAACATATCGCTCGAGCGTATGAGTATTATTATTTGTGGTATTACCTCATCGAGCCGTTGTTTTCAATAAACTCTTCGGGTATTTTCGGCGCGAGATAAGTCAGTGCATACGAGGCATATTTGAAAAGATGCCAGAGCTGCGCCGAATTCCAGGCCATTTTCCTACCCTCGGGATCCGGATTGACGAGTTGTAGAAGTGCTGACATTACGCATTTATTTTTCAGTACCTATTTGACATGCACGAATGGATCGCTTTATTTCTGGGCCGCGCAAATATTTTTATTTCGACACACTAGCTCGCCGATCTAAAGATATATCAACGGATTTTCTAGGATTTACGGTTTCTATTATTAGTTTGCGGTTAGCTATTTACCATTCTATTCGAAATATCAGGCAAGCTAAATGTAGTTTGAAAAATCTTTCACTTTTGATAATTAATTAAATGTCAGCGAAATTGAATAACTGGGACGTTATCGGATTGTTATAACTTCAGTGGTTCATATTTTATAGTGAATGTAACAATAATCAATTTTTTTTTCCTTTCCAACAAATCCAATTAACAAAGTAACTTCGAGACCATCCCAACAACTTTTCTCCCTCCATTCCATTCAATCACAAAGTCCGAGCGCGACAAACTTATTCCCAAGCAGGCCTTAAATCCAAACTTATTCCCCAAAGAAAAAGCAATTACATCGACAGAGTGTGGCTGAACGTCAGCGAGTAGAGCAACGGTGAGCAGGAGCGTCTCTTTGAAAGTCAAGCCAGTCTCGAGGTCCGTCTCGACGGTCGCAGTCCGGGCCCAGGAATCGATGATGCCGTGCTCCGTGACGACGACGAGGGTCGCCAAGTCCGAGGCTATTCCCGACTCGATGAGCTCCCACTGGTGACCGGAAGCCTTGCACATGAGACACGCCAAAAGCAAGTGCGCCAACAGGTTGCGCAACTTCCGGCTGCGAGCGCTACGACCGGCGCGCAACACCTCGCGCCTAAACGCTGCTCGCAGACTCCTGAGCTTATCGCAGACGAGATTCTCAGATTTGTCGAGTTTTTTTTTTTTTTTTTCTTCTTTTAACGAGTGTATATTGTTGTTAAAGAAGTTCAATTATGAAATTTTAATATTAGGTTTGGTTTAATTTTAGTAGATGATGTATATAGGTATTCTGGAAACATCTCATTTTTATATGTAAGAAAAATTGAAATAATACATCTTAAAAAGGCTATCTCCATAAGAAGGTATACTAAATCTTTTACTTTCTATCATTATGAATTTTTTTTTAACGAATTCTGATTTTTGATAATAAATCGCTGAAGCCACCTTAAGATACTATAAGTTGATTTTGGAAAATTCAATGCTTATTCTTTAATGACTATCGTAATATTTATCTTAAAAATATCGAACGAACAAAATGTTCCACCAGACAGTTATAAACATTAATTACTAAACTTTATTTTGGTATGACTTTACCGAAGCATGACTAAATTAAAAATAAGCATCAAACAAAAATACTCAAAGAATGATATGAAAATTGAATTACCACATTGCAGCTGGAATTGGCGCGGCTATACATTGCACGCTGACTGGCACCTCAGCCGAAAAAATTATAGCCGTCAGTAATCTCCAAAGGATTTTCGAAGCACATTCGACTGGCTCGTGATAACCCTCCTTATCAAGGTGTAAATCCGTATCTTCTGTAATTGGCTGACTCTTGAAATCGCTCGTGTACTCTGGATACATTCTCAGTAAAATTTCATTTTGCACTCCGGTCTCGATTATTCTGAAACCTTTTTAAAATTTTGCGTTACCGAATAAAAATCTGCCAATCAATCTATCGCTATCACACCGGACTTAATCCGCTTTAATTCCGATCGTATGCTAAATTCTAAAGTGGAATAAAATTGTTATATCTTTAGCTTATCGAGAATTAATGTCTCGATGACGCGTAATTCAAACGCGTATGCATTTCTCCTTTGTCAATAAGAAAGAAGGCGCATTGGCTTACAACAATAAGGCGAAACATCAGCGACAGTGAGTAGCATGTGCAGCACATGCGGATAGGTTTCGTAAGAGGCAACTTCCGCGAGTTCGGCGAGGGTAATCGGAAGCCTGGATGCTTCGACGGCTTCGCGTCGGACGTCGGGTTTCACCGCGTCTCTCCTCGTCACCTCTTCCTCACCGATCAGTCCCTCGATCGCCGCTTTAACCAAGAGGAAGGCTTGTTCGGTCGGTGCCAGCACCAGCAGATAACTCAGTAGGCTGAAGTAGCGCTTTAGATCGCCGCAGCAGTTCAGGATCTCGGAGTGTCTTAGCAGGAGCGGAGGCTTGGGACAGAGCTCCAGCAGACAGTATAGGAAATCGAGATACCTCGGCACGGATTGAGCGCGCATCGATAGGAATTCGAGGATCTCGCCGATTTGGGGCAGATACTTCAAGTACTGGGATGATTTGTTAAGGATCGATACGCGAGGGAGTTAGTAACAATGTAATGATGTCTGTACTGATGATATATAGGTGCACTCGTAAATTTGTCTTTATGTTCCATTTTCTGAGAGAAAGATTCTGTTTTTAGCGAAGTGTAGAACTGGTTATATTTTTTAAGGATACGAATCCGTGAGGACCGTTGTATTTTAGAATTTTGTATAGCAAACAGCAGATTGGTAGAGTATTTTTTTGCCTTATCGGGTCGTTGATGACTTCCACTAATTCTTTTATCGTGTTGTTCAATTTAACCAATCGGCAGTCCTCTTCGTCGAGATCTGCGCAGTAAAGGTCTTCGAGGGAATTATACGACCGTAAACTGGGACATATTCCACCCCAGTCGAAATCTTCCGAGGAAGTATAACTTTCTGCTTCGTAGATTTCTTCCTCGCATCTTTCTTTGTCCACCAGTCCATCCATTCTATCAATCATTTAGGGACGATTGTTCAGGTTAAATAGTCTTTGCAACTGTCTTTTAGATAGATACTGTATAGATTTTATGTATTTGAAAAGATTATTGCATTTTAATTACAAATCTTAGTTAATTTAAAATACATTACTCGATAAATTTGATTGTAATTTTATTGTAACTTGACTTACGGAACAAACAGGTTATAAACAATTTTTGGTTCAATATTTAATATAATTCTTAACCTTCTGCAAGATTTATTATTTACCTTTAATGATTATTATTAAGGAACCAATTTTTTTATGTCGTTATAAAGAAAAGCTTAAAAACGTATACTGCTTATTTAAGTTTACATCGAAAGAAAACATTACGTTTGAAATTTTCTATAAGTAAACGGTATCGCCATCTGTAGTTTATATGTCGCTGTACCGACTGTACTTGGTCACATTTCAAGTACCAGCAATCGGTATCAGAGTATCATACGCACATCAACATTAAATGGTAATGCGGTGTTCTATCGTCGATAAAACAGATTTGTAATGGCTTTATAAGCGCGTACGGCACTGTAATAGAATAATATCGTTTATTAAAGTAGTTTATTTTCTTTGTTAATAAGCTAAAAAGGAAATATATACATCCTTAATAAGGTAATTTACTCAAAATGTATATGATGGTCTGTAATTGTATATTTGGAAAAGTTTAACTAATATGGTATATTTAAATAATTATAAAACCAATGCAGAATTGCCTTGAAAGGGCAATAAGTTAAGCGCCGAAACGTCGTCTTGAAATAAATATCATCAAAAAAAGAATTGTCTCGTGAGCCGCCGGAATTTTAATTTAATCTAAAAAGAAAATATTGGAATGGTTTTTAATATTATTATATCTACATTCTAATAGAAAAAAAAGTTCCTATAACGTGAATCGAATAAAGCATTCGTTTCATTTGGTTTAGACCGCATCTCAATTATAGTGCCGTTTATTTATATATATATATATAAATAAACGGCACCAGTGTAATCTATCACTGTAGTTTATTATCTTCGAAAAAAAAAATTTTCTATAGAAGTTGGTTTTGGGAACTTGACAATTTAGATTATGCATTTATGATCGTATCTTCAAAGTTCTTGTAATAAGCTACAAACATGTATGTGATTTTCTAAATGAAGATTGTTGCAGATTGAAATACCACTGCGTATTTACGTATCTCGCATAAGTAAGAAATCGGTAGCCGCAAGCAATTAAATCGTTATAACAACCGTACTAATTTCGTTCAAATCCCCTCGTAACTTACATTCTCAAAAGAAATATGCGCAGGCTTTTATCAGGTCCGCGGTAAGTACGTGTTTGAAGAATTCCCGACATCGCATGCACCGGGCACATATCATCAAAACCCGTTTCCCCGATAAATAATTATCAGCGTGGCTGAATGTTCATTATGATACAGCCCATATATGCGTTAATCCACAATTGAAACGTGTAAAAGATACGAGTCTGGCGTAAATCCGCGTTGATCGTATACCTTCTGGAATACAATCGACAATATAAACCAGCCGCTATATCATTTTGACTTCCAGACAGCATCGGAGGCATCTGGCTAATTAACCAAACGAAATGCACCGACACACCGCCACTGCCGCGTGCACATTTTGAAAGATAATCCACTCCGCCTGCACCAGTACCGACAACGCCGTCATATATACGCACCATCTCGTTAGCAACATCGTTCGGTAACCGCGACAATCTCGTTGCAGGGGAAGGTAGGGGGACCGAGGGGAAAAGAGTAGAGAGAGACACTCTCGAGTGCATCATCTCCGGTATATATAGGCGATCTCTCTCCTCGAGATGATATCCACTCTGTCCCTTGGCGACGCCGCCAGCAGCTTCTCGAGTACACGCGACGCGCTCCCAGCGTCTTCTTCTTCTTCTTCTTCGTTCTCGTCGTCTTCTTGTGTACTGGACGGCACTTCGGCACGGAATTCCACTCGCTTTTCTCTATAACGCCGATACGGTAGCCGTGGCTTCGACTACAGCTTCCCGGATAGGGAGAGGCCGAAAAAGCCCGAGCTGGCGCCTTTTTATCGCGGTTTCTTTAATGATCGGAGATTGCTGGAGGAAATTGCGCGAGGGCTCCGTCTATACGAGGTCTATATTAGCATGGTGTGCCAGATGAGTGAGCTTTGATCGGTGGGTGCTCGATGATTTTGTGGATTTATCCTGCTTTGTTGCTTGAAGCTTGTTTGTTTGATGGATATCGAGTTATTTTTGCTTTCTTTTTTATAGATCGAAGGTGGGACTGAGTTACATAACTATTACTGCCAAGCTTTACAAGCTTACGTCAAAGTTGCGGTGTACCATGCATACTGAAATATTTGACGTTAATCAATGCAAAAGTAGGGATGAAGAACCTGCACGCAAGATATACATACGACTGACAGTTGATGTAGTACTTTTCTTAGATGTAAAGGTCTATTACCCTTTTGTATACATTCAAAATAAAGTATCATTACAAGAACTATAGAGTAGTATTGAGAAAAAAGCATTCACAGAGTCAATGCGTATAGTTTAACTTTACAGCATTTGAAAGATGTTAATGAATAATCGTTTTGAAAATTTACAAAACAAATTAAACATCACGCGGTATATACTTCATTACTAAAGTAATAAAATTGCGCGGGTTAGTCAATAGCATAATCAAGTTCTGTCAAACGACATGATCTTCTTTAGCATTTAAAATGCACTTTCAGTAACAAAGAAAAACGCAGAAACACGGTATTCATCTCTCCACGTGCAATAAAGTACAATTCATCGAGTCCTCCGACACATAATCCAAAACAATGACCACACGAGATCGTCGTCCCGGTCGACAAAAAGCATCTCCCACCCAAGCACACAATCAATCCTCATTCTTCCGGATTCACCAATCTTCCCTAAAACACATCAGCGAAAGCAACAACAACCCGCCCACGATTAATCAGATCCACAACCCTGACTAATTTCATCGGATTGAAAATCGTCGCGCAATACTCAGCGAATCTCAACGATCGTTCTCCTTCAGTCTCCCTTGCACTAAGAATAATTTTAATATATATTAAAATATTCACCACGCTATATATATGTGATATCGTAATATCTTTCGTGTGATAAAACGCAAGTTCATCTCTCGCGTGTACAGCACACGTCACCGTCTCTCCTCCCCTCTATATAGCATGTATACTCTCGATCGCATCGCGCCCCTCGACTATATACACACATGCATGTAAGTGCACAGAAGCACTGTAGACCCTAAAACCGAAGGGGCGCACTGTATATACGGCTTAGTCTGGTCAGCACGTGCATCTCGTATTGTGCTGCACGCAGCCTGTTCGGTTGTATCGTACAGCCTCGTCCTTCTGCATTTGTTCAAATGGAATCGCGTGTCTGAGCGTCTCTGGTGCGACTCCTGGCACACAGAAGTCAGGATGTATGTATTGTAGCCACGCATATGCGGGACTCTGACCACTTTGAGTTACGCACCATCGGTCGTCCGTTACACCGTGCATGCACCGTCCCATACTCAAAAGCTGACCATCTCCTCTGTATAACTTCATGCAAATTTACACGCATTCGAGCGTCTCTGTGTGTGTGTGTGTGTGTACACCAAGGTATACGGTAGTAACTTAACACACCCTCACACGTGTGTACAGGCTTCAAGTGCTTTAATATACACAGTCACACACAGGCTACAGATGCGTTTGAACCACCTTCACACACACACACACACACACACACACACACTGTCTCGCATTTATGCACGGCGGCGGTATACGCATCTTGGCCTCTCTTTTTCTCCCCCTTCGGTTTATATACGATCCCCCTGTAGTGGTATACATGCTCCCTCCCTTTCTCTCTCTCTCTCTCTCTCTCTCTCCTGCTTTCCCCCGCGCAGGCGCTCGTTCTCTCGTGTTCTCCATCTCCCTCGCACCTACACACTGCACAGTCCAAGGTCCGCGCCGCGCCGCTACCAAGGGAACGAACTGACGCTCCTCTCTCTCTCTCCACTGGTGGAGGCACAAGTGTATGTGTTGAGCCTCACCGACACAGGCACAGACAGAGTCAGGCAAGCCAGGAGCGAGCAGAGAGGTGGATGCCGGTTGAGCGGCGCACTCACACTACTTAGTGCGCGTGCTCCCGGCGCGGACTGTGAAGCAGCAGCCAGTCAGACGAGCTCGCACGGAAAGTCAGTCCGCGCCAGTCTGCGCTCGCGCGCCTACCACGCAGTAGCAGCAGCAGCAGCACACGACCGTCTGTGTGTCGACTATATGTAAACCCTATATACACCAGTGCCTGTGTCTTATATATCCTATATATACATATAAAAGCCTGCTGGCAGAAGGGACACGCGGCGCGTGTGCTCCCCAACTCTTCGTCTTGTATACTCGCTATAGTTTCTTTCTCTCCGCCACCGGTGTATGCGAGTTCCTCCCGATCTTCTTCTTTTGCACTTCATCGCGCCGCGTGTATATATATGCGGACGCGCGAAAGTCAGTGTGTTGTACGGCGTCTTCTCTCTCTCTCTCTCACGACCGGTTGACGATACGCACGTATAAATACATGTGAGCTTACGGGGACGAGTAGAGAGTGTGAGTGCGCGCGTGTGTGTGAGTGTACGTGGTGGTGTGTCCCCGCGAGACAGTGGTTCTGCAGAGTCTCTCTCTCTCTCTCTCTCTCTCTCTCTCTCTCATGTAACAGTGTGCGCGACTTTTCCTGCGGAGGGATTATATCCTGGTGTGATGACGATGTGCGCGTGTGTCTGAGTGCGTCTGTATAGAGGAGAATCATGTGAGAAGAAGGAGGTGCGGAGAAGAGTTTGCGCGAGGATTATACACACACACAGACACGGAGGAGGTGGGAAGAAAAAAAAAGGGAAAGAATAGTGTGTACAGCCGAGAGGAGAACCTGCGACCTTGAAAAGAAGCGGTGAGTGACCCTGGATGTTATACACATTCGATGTCGCCGTATACCATACCTAGATCCACGATCTGTCCTCCTTTTTTATTTTTGCATTACCTGCACCCACACGTGTGCGTCCTTTTCGACACTGGCTCGTACAGGATATGCGTGCATACGTATCAATGCATTGCACGGTGTACAGTGCGGTGCACGTCGTATTCTACAGTTTGGTATACAAGCGCGAAAGTACGCGGTCATATGTATACGTTATATGTATATAGGTATATACAAGGAGTTCGGAGCATTGTAAATGCGCGAGAGAGAACTGCGAGAGCGGCTTTCCGTGCGATTGGACCGCCACCGATTGTTTTAATGCTTTCGCGAGAACTGCGTGACTCTATCTCGATGACGAACGTTGCATTGCACGTGATTCGCTCGGGTATTTAAACCTTAATTGGATTAAATCGGTATACGCTGTGCGCATCCTTTTGAGAGATGGTGTACCCGATCGATCGGAATTTCAATGTGAATGTTGCGTGTTTCGTTGGATTCTATATAGGATGCTGGTATATCAGAGATGCATGTGATATCGGTGACAAGCGATGCGCTTATCCGTATAGAGTCGCGGGTTGAAAACGAAAGCAAACGGGGCGATCGGGGAGCGGGAGGGATAAGCGAGTTTATATACGTTCTCGCGAAACCTGTTGGACGTATATACGATCGTCATTTTGAATCGGCCTTTTTCAATGCTTGTACCATGTATATATGCACTGACAAATCAATCATGCTTATTATGTGAAACGCGAGATGCAGGAAACGTGATCCTTAATACTCGGCGCAACTATTCCAGGTTACAGTATCCGTATAGCTGGTGGTGATAAATTTCTGGAGTTGAGATTCGCGTTACGATGTATGTATATACGGTATATAAGCAGCGTTCAGATTCCGATCGAATGTTACTCCAATGGCTGCTGGATTTACTGCACATTGGTATACTTAGCCTTCTCGAAAACGTTGAAGTACTGTATATTGTGAGAACCCTTTTATTGAGCAGAATCGCGGGGTACGCGAATGAGAGTTATCTGACTTTTCAAAGAGTATTGTCCCCCGAGACTTGTTGGATCGATAAAGTAATTTTAACGAATTGATGGACAACCGTTAAGCTAAGTTTATTTATACCTCGAGCATAGCGTTTTATACGTAAACTGCTGATGTGTAGATAGATATTGAGCTATATACTAAGGTAGCTTACTTTACCCCCAGCCATGTAGAATAAAATTACGCTTTATAGCTTTGCAAGACGGGGGAGAAAATGTATAGCTAAAAGAACGGAGCGAGACAAATTGTCTCGTGTTCTATTTATTTGCATTT
Source organism: Megastigmus stigmatizans (assembly GCA_900490015.1). NCBI lineage: Eukaryota > Metazoa > Arthropoda > Insecta > Hymenoptera > Megastigmidae > Megastigmus > Megastigmus stigmatizans. The sequence continues at coordinate 23,763 of UELV01181033.1, forward strand.
GCTAATACTTTTCTCCTGAGATTCCCCAAACACGAAAGAAGACGTAATCCTTCGCTTAATTCTAGCATCCTTCTACTCCATAAAAACGTATACAACGATCGAAAAATCGTTAATTTAAATCGATGTAATTTCATCGCGAACAAATTCGCAAGGTATTTTCCACTCGTTTTAAAAACGAATCCATCATCCGGCTCTCGGCAAAGTTGAGCAAACCAAACCTCGCCGCGCTGCAACTCGCATTCAAAATCAAGACAAAACCCGTGAGCCCCGCGGTGAGCAGCTGCACATCGCACCGGAATCAGCGTTTATCTCACTTAAATAATCTGAGAAAAGTTCCGGAACTCGACGTCCAGATGTGAGACTAGACACTTCGGGCACTACTTAGAGAGTGGAATCGACGTGGAAAGAGAGAGAGAGAAAAGCGCGTCACAGTGTATATATACGTCTATACACGCGCCTATAGGCAGTGCCCGATAGAGTCTTGGCTGAAAAGCAGCGACGGCAGTGGTGAGAAGAAGTGTATAAGAAACCGGATAAAGGAACCCGGCATATACATGCACACTCGTAGCCAGTCGCGCTTCCCTTCGTTTCTACATATATATATATATATATATACGCACGCGGTACCCACACCTTCTTCCTCTCTTTCATGCCCGATACGTTTATGTGTACGTGTATATTATACGCGTGTGTGTACGCGGCAAAGGCTACGACGGCGACGGCGTCTTTTCCCACGAGAAAACGGACTTTTAATTAGCGACTGTGCACCGAGCGGCGCGAGGCATGGAGCCTCTCTCTCTCTACGTTTCTCTGCGCGCACCCCTGGCATCTATTGCACGCAGCGGGCGCCGATCGAACTTTCTGATTCGTAGCTTCCTTCTCCAGGATATACGCGCGATTCCGCTTTTCCATTATATACATAGTTGGGGGAAATGAGTGGCGGTTGTCGGTGAGGATTTGGGGGAGAAGGATTAGAGCATGATGCCGTTGCGGGGCCGCTCCGATACCACTGGCACGTTTCGGCCTTCGCGATGAAATTAGAGCGGATCGACGGGATGTGTAGGAACTTTTTTGGGGTTGAGCATCAAAAGTTGCTGACAGCTGGCGTTTGAGTTGGCGATGGGATTAACTCTTCCGTAGTCGGTGTATTCTGTTACAGAGTTTCACGAAGAGTTTGCGTGATTCGTTGGGGAGTTGTGGGGCTTTGTTCACTTCTGTGCTTGCGCATTCTTTGCTAATATTTACAATTCAAATGCGGTTACCCGGTGTATATAGTGTTAATATGGCATGGTAGAAACAATGGTCTGTTATTTTTCCGCTGCGGTGTGTATTTTCAAGCTATAGCTATTCAGCTTGGATTTTATAATATAAGATCTGTTGAGCATAGTCGTAATTGGCGACTGTTACTACTGAAATTTATATTATAGAGTATAAATCGACTATTGTCCGATAAGTATAATAATAAACAACTGCAAGTGCACATATCCCACGTTTAAATATAAGACCCATCGAGTAAAAAGAAAATTCAAAAGAATCTTTGCGATGTACGCAAGCGATGTCGCATGTCCGCGGATTCCTAGGTATACATACGAGTCAGGCTATAAACACACACTAGCTGCGAAATTATATTGCAGTCCATAACTTTTACCGTATATACACCTTCTCTCTCTCTCTCTCTCTCTCACACACTCTGGTAATAATTTTCAGTTTCCAAGGCTCGCGAGAAGTGCGCTTTTTCCGCGACGACTCTTCTGCTGCGCTGCGCGGCTCCGTAGATTGAAGGCGAGCGCGCAAAAGACTTTTTCACGCGGTTTTAAAGACGCATTTTTCCGCTCGTTAAACGATCCGATGTGTTTGCGTGTGTGTGTGTGTGTGTGTGTGTGTGTGTATCTATGGTGTAAAGCGCGCTGGGAATATAAAACGATCCGGGATGTTTTTGGTCAATACGAATTCACGCGGTGCAGGAGTGAAAAGAGACTCGTGTCGTCTGTGCAAGCATATACAGAGGACGTATAATGCGTGTGCGGGCCGTTTCTAGTCGACGATTCTCTCTCTTTCTCTCTCTCTCTCTCTCTCTCTCTCTCTCTCTCTCTCTCTCTTTCTATGTCCTTTTGTGAGAAAAGTAGCACGTGTCTTCGTTTCTTTCATTAGAGCGCGCGCGGATCGTTTCTTTGGACAATGTTTGCCTTGTGAATTGTACGCCACATAGAGTTTGCTCGTGCGGTTTGCTATTCGTGTAGCGGAGCTTTTCCAATGGCTATTGTTCGATGGATGTGAAATGTTTTTTTTTTTGTGAAAAAAAAGGAAATGCCGTTGGTGCTAGAAAACATTATTTACTGCAGGCTTTACCAGTATTTTTTTGATTTTCTTTTATTAGATTTATAGGTTGGGTGGCAATCTACGGCATTACTACTGAAACACTGATTCTGCGCCAGTAGTTTACCGACAAATGCTTTGTTCCTATTATATGCTTTTATCGAGATATTAACTAAATCGAGAATCGGACAATGAAAAATGTTGAATAATTGAATCATTACAGCGGTAAATCGATCGTCAAACTGCACACCTTGAAAATAGCTATATTAGTTTCATTAAAAGTGAGTGACTCGTTCGAAAGCGCACGAAATATTTGCGGTCGCAGAGTAAAACCGTCGCGCCATCGTTCGCTCCTGAATATTCGCAGGAAATGGTAGTCGAGCATTACCAAAGTCAATTATTATTAACGAACCACGACAAAGTATCGCGTCACAGGTATACGATCACCAAATATAATTGAATAGCTCTTTCGTCCCATTTCCAAAAAGTCACCAGTGTAGGACTGTGCCTGCTACTGCACAGATAAACACACAAAAACCGCACACCGAAAAGCAAACATTCCAAAATATCCTACCTTCCGCCTTTCTTTCGTCAATGATCTTCGACTCTTCCCGGCCTCCACCCCATTATTTCGTATACAGCTATGACTTTTAGCTCGTTCGCCCCTCATACTTTTCCCCCTCGTCCTTCTCCGCGGGCTGCCATTATTTCGCTTTATAGTTTACAACTTTTTGTCTCTCTCCGCGCGGCCGCGTCGTCCTCGTCGTCGTCGTGATCTCGAGTCCGTCTCTCCTTTGTTTTTTTTTCTTCCTTTCGGTAACCGCGCGCGCCAGCCTGGTTTTATTGCCTCTCGACAGTTGCACGCGCGGACTTCGCCGAGGGGAGATCTTCCGTTTGGACAAAAAGAGGTAGAAACGGATAAAGACAGAGAGAGCGAGAGAGAAAGTTAAGAGGATTCAGGTATACGCCTGTATAGGTGCAGGATAAAATACAGGCGAGACGTGTTATCGCGCCCTTCTTATCTCGGTATGCTAATTTTTTCCCGTTTGCTCTGTTATAGACACATATTTGTTGAAGATTCCTACATTTTACATAGTAAAGTTGGTTAAATAAGATCGGAAGAGGCTTATACTGTTTAATAAAGACATTAAACCCACGCAGTGCAGTATATATGTAGAAAAGGATCACCGCGAATTCCGTATATATCTCCGCGAGATCGTATCCTTTTCTGCTTACCTGTCAATAATAAGTTTTCCGGGGAAAGGCCTCGTATATATAAAATGATTACAGTACACACACACAGGACCATAATTGAGGGGATCATTAAGTATCCGCGGCAGGCTGTAAACACCGCGTGGAAATATTTAAGACCAATTACGCGCGATGATATCAATAACCCGTGTAAGATAGATACGTTGATTGCTCTTTTGGCGGATCCCGACGTCGCACAAAAGCCCGGCCCGGCTAATTACTTACTTATAAAGCTCGCGCGAATACGTTCTCACTCGATGTTTCGTTGTTTATCAAACGATCCTTGAAATGAAATTTTTCACAAAACATATATGTCGCGTTATTCGATCGGCTCTCGGGAAAATAGTCGCTGTATATTACGGAGTATAAAAAAAAAGAGGAGAAGTAGAAAGCATAGCGCGAAAGTACACTCGATTCTCTACATTTTAAACATACCACGAGTGTTTTCCCTCTTGCGCGCAAGATATAGTCTCGGTCTGTGTAGAAAACGTCTCGCGGCGAACGATTTACCCGTCCGTTCAGTGTATAATAAAGAAGAGAGAGCGAGAGAGGAAAGAGGAGGGGGAAATAAAAGAGCAAAAGGCAGGAGCAAGAGAGACGAACGAAAAACTCGAACCTGCCACCTGCTGCCGTATATATACTCGTGACTCTCTCTCTCTCTCTCTCTCTTTCTCTTCTGCTCCCTCCCGATGAGATAAATGAACTTCTGAGAGATTGCTCTGGCGCGATCTATACGGGGCGATTTCTTTACCGTGGCTGCTGCTGCCGCCGCGCACGCGTATGTATGCGTGTGTGTGTGTGTGTATGTGTGTATAGACGCACGGTTCCCGGGTGTACCATACATATAACGCAAAAATCGAACGCCCAGCTAAACGACGCTCATTTGGCGCGCTTTTTTTCCCTCTCCCTCTTGTACACTTATATATACAGCTCCTGCCGGGTTTCGCCTTTGCAAGTTTTCTTGTGTGCCGCCGCCGCCGCCGCCGCCACTCGGCATGTATTATATATTTTTTGGATGAAAAACCTGGGTATAAATATACCGGTACTTCGGGACTGTGCAGGCGTCCGATTTGGGCGTGCGTTTCGTCCTCACCGCGTGAATATTTTCGTTCGCGAGGGATTCCTTGTGTGTTTTTTATTTGTTTGCGCATCTCGCGGCTATAATTGAATTACGTTTTGTCTAATGGGTGTATCGCGCGCCGCGGGGCGGAAGGTTGATTGGCCGAAATGACGGCTGTACATATACGCTGTGCATTTTTGGTATTATACATTCTCGCGTCATTTTACACGTGTCCCGCGGCTGGCGGACGATGGCGAACTTTGTGAAACGATAATTAATTGGATCGAGTGTCGCTGCGGACGATCAGCTAATTGGAAGTTTATGCAGATTATTGAACGATATATAATGAGGGGAATTCCGTAGACGCGAGCGGAAATGTTTTTGTTTTAATTTTTATATACGGAAATCTTATTGCGAGTATTTTCGATTGTGCGCATTATCCAAGAGAAGCTATAGTTTATTCTGCTTAACGCGCGACCGAGCAATTATTTTATGTATATAATGTTTGATCTAGAAAGCAATTTATATTCGAATTTATGATGGCATCACCGGATCCCCGCGCCTCTGTATATATATGCATACATTTTAAATTTAGATTTTATCTGTGCGGATCGCGCGTTCGGCGCTTTAATAATCGACGTGTCCCCGAAGACGCAGCGACAGGCCAATGCCCAACCTTTGAATAATTTTCTTGACATTTCTTTAATCTCGCATCACTTAATTCACGGTATATATAATCGTTGAATCTTGACGGGGAGAGAGGAAAACTAATGATTTAATTAGCGAGCGATTGCCCTCATACTTAGTGACGACAATCGTCGCCTGAAAATAAGGTGCTGTGAATTATATATTTGAAAAGTAATGGCAGAGGCGGACTGGCAAGGAAAAGGAAAAGTGTGATAGAGAGCTGGATTCGTAGTAGTTTCTTGACTTCGGTGGCTTAGAGTAATGGTGTTTCTATCTAGTTTTTTTTTGGTCGTGGAATACCATATATCAGCTGGAGTTTAGTGGATAATGTACTTTTATCGTTCCAACGCGTATTTTAGATAATATTCCGTAGTTTACATCTCTACTGGCAATTTAGTTGTTGAGAAATTAATTGATAGCGAAATAACAGTTATTTCGAAATGCAAACAAATTCTGATGTATAAGTAGAGACGCAAAAAGATTTCGAGATAAAAAATTTAGGGATAGAACTTGCTAACCAATAATTTCATGCTGCGCACTTTGTACAGCCGCTTAAGTGCAGCTTGTCGATTTCTTCGGTTTATCGGAATTACAAATGGTTTCCCTTAAGGATACTACGTTTTGAACTTGGCGTATATATCTGAAACATAAAAGTACAGTTAGGCAGCTGGCAAACCCGAAGATATTGTTTTTTTTATTATTATGGGCTTTCGCTCGTAGCATTTACGTCTGCTTGCGATAGATTTATGCTTTGGTGAGAAATTTTTAATTGACGGAAAGATGATAAAGGATATAGAACAAATCAACAAGCGCAAATTTTTATATTTTTTACAAATTCTTAACTATTGAATAATTGTAGATAAAAATCTAAAGAATCTCTAATGCAGTATTATAATGTTATATACGGTGTAATATCTGCATTTGAATTAAGGATAAAGTATCGGATTTATGTTATAAATTACATATGAAACATTTTCTCTTTATGTAATAATTATTTTGAGTAACGAATATTTTCATTCGTATAGAGGTTCTTATTTTAAAGAACTTATTGATATTTCAGAATAAGGCGATTGAAAATCAAAATCATAAAATTCAGTACTCTAATCTGAAGTTTGACATTTGCATAATTTTTTTTTGTATAAAAGAACCTTACAGTGATATTTAGCAATAAATTCTACTTAAAGCTCGACTTGAAGTCATTTATGATAATTCATCTTTCAAATGCTAATCCTATTCACATTCTAAATTTATTGAGCTGAGTCTATAATCACTCAATCATCAACGGAATAATTTTGAATTTCTTCATTTTTATGATCAATTTATAACACTGAATCCATTCTTTCTTCATTGTACAGTTTCATTAAACAGAAGGCGACAAATTTACGATTACCTACAGCAATAAAGTGTAGGCCAATTACAGCTTATTGAATTCTTCTTATGAGAAGTGAGATGGAGTAAAATAAATAACGATCCGAGTTAAGTAGACTGTGGAAGAAAAATAAAATGTAATAATCCTTAATACCGATTAAATATATAGGAAAGAGTCACTCGCGGCTACTTGTTTTCGTGCCAAAAAGAAATACTCGTTTATAGTCTAAACCGATTGATATCTTCTAATTACTGTACACAAAAAAAAATATAGAAGCGAAACTACGTGTAAAATTTATCTTTCTTTTTTCTTAAAAGCCATTACAGTCACGCTATATAATCTTCTGAAAAGATCCATAATAGAGGTTTTACTATACACAACGATAGCTTATGCAAAACTCTACATTACTATAATTTCGCGTTAAAAAAAAAGGTGCATTTTTAGTGGTAGACAACAACTTGCCGCTCGTGCAAACTACCAAAACCACTTATTTACACTCAGCATACAAGAATACACACCTAACACCAAATAAAAAATCCTCCAAAGCGTTTATTTAAAATCGTCGCCAACCACATGAAACAATATCGATTCTCTCTCTCTCATACCCTCACCGTTATCATAAATCGCAAGTTTCAACACCGCAGCGCCTGCGCTTTCAACGGACGCGCAGCGGCAAAAAAGCATCGCGAGCTTTCGCACACGCGCCGCGGCTGCTGCCAGGCAGAGAAAAAGCGTCAACGCGTAACCGGTACATATCGAATTTTGCCGCACGGGGAGCGAATTTCTTCCCTATGCGGGTGTGTCTCTCTCTGTATGTGTGTGTGTGGGTATATAAGGTGGTGCGCGCGCACGTCTCGGCTATACTGCTTACGCATTTCTCTCACGCGCCTTCTTATCCCCTCTCGATTCTCTGTATATATATATATAAGGTGTACGGAGTTTTCCGCGTTGGATTTGTGTGGGGGATCTCGAGAAAAGTTATGAGCTCTCGATGTTGTGAGTTATTGACGATGACATAATTGAGATGTGCGAATAGTTGCTTTTCGACGTACCTTTTAGCTTACACGGTGTTTCGAATGTAAGGAAAGAGCGATACAAGTCAATTCATGGTTTGAGTTACGAGCTAACATTCATCAAGTAAATATTAGCAATTGAAATTCACTGTAGCTTATAAAAATCGCTTAGAAACCATACGAAACCCAACGCATCCTCATTAGAACCCCCCAGCGCCGTATTCTTCAAAATTTCATTACCGACGCAAAATCACCACAATCATTCATAAAATCTATTACACACGCACAACCGACATCCGCGCGGCGGAATGCCAGCGAGCATAAAACAGTCTTCATCCGAAAACGCATCGTCCCCGTGCCGGTGCAGCATTTCAAAAGAAGCGCCTATAATAACCCCCCCAGCGCCTGAGAAACCATTTCCTCTCGACTCTCGGAATTAACAAAAAAAAAAAAGAAAAAACCAGTCGCTCATCAACTTTTACTCGAGGTATTGGCTTTTTCATACCCGACGCGGACGGCCCCGTGTGTATATTATATATACGTGCGTGTGTAGGTCTCGATTCCGCAAGAGCAATGAAACGCGTAGGGGGGTTACGGGGGAGGGGACGTGAAAGTTGGCGAGTTTGCGAGAATCTCCCTAGGGCGTTGCAGGAAGGGTCGCAGCAGCAGCAACTCCTCTCTCTCTCACTCTTGTATATAATAGCGAAGGAGACTCGAGTACTCGAGGAAGATACGGCCAAGCGATCCTCGGCTCGCGAGCATGGAAAATTGCGGTGGAAAAGACTCGAGTGAGAGAGAGAGTCCGTGTCGAGGAAATGTTAATCTTTGGAAATTATGGTGGTCTTAAGTCGCGCGCGAGACTGCTTCCCGGGGAATTGTTTAAAAGTGCTGCGCGGATGGGGATTTTGGTGATTCGTTAATTTGTTGGATGTGCAGCGAGGATGTGTTTTATATATAGTAATTTTACGTTGTTTAAAGTTAATATATAGATTGAAATTAACGTAATTGACAAGTTGTAGATATTATTTTAAATGTCTAAGAAACTTTCCTTTTGTTTCGCAGAAAAGTAAGCAATTCACTTCCATTTTCGTACACCCACATTCGACCATAACACGGAAATATTACTAGCTAAATTATTTAATAAAGGAGAAGGAGAGAAGATTTAGTCCGTGCGAGGGGGAGCGAAAAGAAAGAGGAGGAAAAAAGGAGAAGCCGCAGGACAACGGCGTCGGGGGACGAGAAAGAGAGCGAGAGAGAAGCGAGTAGAGATAGGGAAGAAATACACGGGTGTGGAATCCGCACTGCTACACACCGCATAAAGTCGACGGAGGAACTGTACAGGCGTCACCTTATCTCCGCCTTTATGCGCCCTTTATCGCATTTCGAATGGGCTTTATATATTTAATCGCGCGAAATTTCGAAAATAATAAAAGCCCAATAAAAAACGGCATCGACTAATGTACGAAATAAGTCGGCGTTTATACAATGGCGGCGGCGGTATAAAGCCGCGACGTAATTATTTTAGATAAGATACCGGACCGACTGTGCAATATTTCTGCTTCCTAATGGTTTTATATACCAGGGAAAGAATACAAAGTTGGCGCTGTATGTGGTTGCTGTTATCTCGAACTGGTGAATACTTTCCGTATGGGTGCATTAAAAAATTTGCCGACTCTATCGCCGCTCTGCAGTCCTTGGCTGCTGTGAAATCGGTATTGATATTGTAATTATCGAGCCGCAGTGGAGATTTTCTGTACTGCTGATGGAAAATTGTCGTTACAGATACGGGATACGGGATTGTGGAAAAAATGGGGTCAATTAGGCGTAAAATGTTTTGCTTGCAATTAGCTTCATGCGCGATTAGATACGCGCAATGATATTTATATTCTGAATAATTGTGTTCGAAACTGGTATGGGGTTTGAGCGCAAAATATACGCAGACAAGTGTGTACAACACTGTGTAATGTTACATTTTGAACGTTGAGTACTTTTTAAACTCCTCCCTTTTTCATATCTGAGATCGAGTTTCTTATCAGTTCAAATATCTTCTTTATACGAGTTTCGGAAAGTAATACAGATATCATCAACATTTTTATAAAAAAAAGGACGATCGACATGGGATTACATAGCTTATAAATTTAATCTTTTAAATATGCTTTGAAAGGTATGACAATTAATTAACAAAATATCTTTTGAGGGATTAAATTAATTGACTAGAATATATGCGCGGTATGAATATAAAAAAAAGCAGCTCAGAAATAAGATATTTTGCAATTGAATTGCATAAACTTATTTTTAATCTGAATAACAAAAATGAAATTTTACGATAATGAAAGGGAAAAACACCTCGAGGCAACCGACGATCAATTTCAAAGTCCAAACTTTACCGAGAAGCCAATAAAACCTTAAACTTCTTGATAAACTGGAAATTCACCTCGGCGGCTACAAACTGGCCTTCGAGGTACACGCGCGTGCACTACATAAAACCGCCGTAAAATTTCAACGATGCAGTTTGCGAGAGAGAGAGAGAGAGAGAGAGAGAGAAAGAAAAGGTGCGCAGTGGTAACAAAAATTACACCCAATCTCTCTCTCTCTCCCTCTCCCCAACAATTCGAATTTCCCGTCAACGCCCCCGAGTCGTACCACAGCATCCGCGGTGAGCGCGATTACACATGTACACACGCGAGTAAGAGGCTTATACGACGAATCGACCGCGAGGAAAGGAAATAGAGCGTAGAGATGCGCTCTTATATACGTATGGGTATGTGTACCACCGGTACACAGCGTTGAAAATGTACGAGGAGCGATAAAATTCAAAAGAGGAGAAAACAGTATAGAAAATACATAGGCAGCAGCAGCGGCGGCGGCGGCGAACGATGGAAAAGAGAAGTACATGGGTGTATGAAAGAAGGAGGAAGGAGAGATCGAGAGGCAAGTATAGGAGAGCGAAGAAACGATATAGCCTCTCTCCTCACGGCGACTGTACTTATCCCGTTCCACAGCCGAGAGAGAGAGAGAGAGAGAGAGAGGAATCATACCTACATACCACTTTCTTGGGGCTTCTACCATGTACTGACTGCTGCTGGCGGGGATTTCAACGCTGCGCATGACATTGATCGATCGCGATACCCGCTCATATATATATATATATACACACACAAAAGTGGATTCGTATTGTTATTTGTGCGCGCGCGTACTTTCACGCTTCTTCTCTCTCTCTCTCTCACTCGTTTGTTATTTTACGCTGGATCCTCTTTCCTGTTTGTTTTTCGTTTTTTTTTTTCGTTGCCTTTTTCTTCCATCCCTTTTTCGGCCGATGCGGGTATATATAAGCGAGTATACTTATCGACGATGATTCTGCGTCTTGCGGATCAGCGGGCGCGGGTTTCGGAGATCGTTACGAGAGACAAGACAAGCGCGCTTGGATTATTTTTTCTTTCCGATATGGCTGCGGAGCTTGTGCGGTATGATGATAAGCGAGGTGCAGCGTGCCGTTATGCGCGCGCCTTTCGGCGATTCGCCGCGTGGCATGGAGATTTCGCTTAGAAAGGTTCGGGGGGATATTAGACTTTGATATATCCATTATTTTCCGCGTTATAGAAATTATAGATTTGATATATGCCTACCGATGACATATTTATCGTGAGATTATCATGTACCGTTATGACAGTCTAGCGTGAATATAATTTATTCTTTCGCATGAACACATTTATGCGTGTAAAATATCGTAGCGCCGGAATGAGCATATATTTGTAATTTTAATTGATCGCGCGGCAATTAATTATACAATTACTTTTACGGGGGGTAGGGGAAAAAGTCGGCGCACAAAAATGAGCGTCTGGAATATGACGTGGTGTACGACATGTGGTCGACGCAATAAGCGGATTAAAAGTTCCCGCTAAAGAGGCTCCTCTCCCTCTCTCTCTCCGTCTCTCTTTCTCTCCGTTTGAAAAACCGCTTTATGCAAGTGCGCGTACGGATCGTGACGCGAATGGCATCGAATTTCCTAATTAACGTAAACGCTTAAAAACGCTTCGATTTCTTATGCGCTCGCCTCGCTTTATAAAAGGGCACGTAGCGAATTAATCGCTAAATTGATAAATGCTAAATTTGTGGTATAAATATTTTATATGCCTACGAAGCTCAAAAGTAAGGACAATTAAAATTGCAGAATTTGCTTTTTTAAATATATATATTGCGTTTTATTACACCGCGCGGTGTTTACTTTTTCTCGCGTGTGCGTGCACTTTTGAAAAGTGTCGGAAATGATGCTATTCCGAGAAAGTGTGGTTGCGGGTATACAATAGAGCGATAAGCTAAGCGTCGTCGCAGCGGGTCTGCAAATGCAAAAGCACCCTACACTTATATACGTATACAGTTACACCAGTAGAAAATTGCTTTACAACTTCATTTTCGAGAAAAGTGCAGAAAATTCCTCTCTCTCTCTCTCTTGTAGTCGTACAACCTGGCGATCCTTATAAATACGATAATACAAATCGTTAAAATAAATATACCGAAAGCATCTGTTGGAAAGTAGTCAGGAGTGACTCGGCGATTCCGCGTATTGTATATAGCTGCAAAGAAAAACCGCACCGAGTCTCTCTCGACGCGTTATAAGAACAGATTATACGCGGAAAAACTATCAGAGTCGCACAATTCTCTCGAGGTCCCGGTGCGTCTATGTGGCAAACGCGATCCCCTGCTCATCAAAAAGAATCACTTAAGCAAAAAGCAAACCTTATACGCACCAAGACAGCGCCGCGCACGAGAAAAATAAGGGAAGAAATTGTAAGCGACACTCGCCTCCTGCTAGTGTCGAGATAAGAGCTACCGAGAGATCCAGCCTAGAGAAAACATGGCGCGCGTCCCTGGAGAAAGAGAGAGAGGTATATATAAAAATGCAATACATGTATACATGCAGAGAGGCGAGAGTATAGCGGTATAAGAGTTTAGATAGCGCGTTGGTGCCTTAGACGTTGCGTCGAGAGCTATAGCGAGAGGGAGAGAGAGAGAAAGCATGAGGGAGGCGGCTATATACGCCGCTCGAGCGCCGCGTATAGCGTCGGCGAATCAATATTTGGAGGGTAAGCGCCCCCCCGCGCGCATCCGACGCACGCCGCACCAGCCCCCGGAACGATACATGAGTCACTCACCCCTACTCCCCCCTCTCTCTCTCTCTCTCTTGCCTCACAGCGTCTCTGTGTGTGTGTGTGTGTGTGTGTGTGTGTGTGCGGTGTACGCGAGCTGTCGGTGTAGAGCGCACTCTGGCCCATTGTTCTTCGCGCTCTAATGCTCGCGCCTCGCTGTATATATGCCTTCTTTTTACTACTCTCTCTCTCTGGCAGTGTACGTGTATACACCTACTCTACTATATATATATACTCGCTCGAATTTCCTCTCAGCTAGCATCCCTTCTATTCTCTGGGAAGACTAGACTGGCTGCTACTTCGTTTTTTCCGCAGAGCTCCGTGTCTCATTGTGTAGATGGATAAACAGACCGAGCACGAGCTTCCTTTTTCGGGGGTGTGTATGTATGCGTCCTCTTCCTGTGTCTGCTTTGGTTTCCTTTTTTTTTTGTTAAAGGTGGGTGAGGATACGTGAGTCAGGCTTTCGCGTGAGTCACACGTTTGCGGTTTTCAGAGGGCGAGAATGACTTTTGGTTAATTTGACTTGAGAGATTATTTTGGTCTGGCTTTTTTAATGCATGATGAAAATTCGCTTCGTGATTGAACCATCCTTATACGTTGCTGAACTGTACACTAAACCTTATACAAAATCATTTTGACGTGAATTACGGTATTTTTCATCAACTACGACGAAAGATTTTCTCACGCGCGCGCGCATCCTTAAAAAACAAAAAAAAAACGGAATCTAATGGTGGGGCTTTACTACCGAAAGCGTCTAGTCCATGAATTTGCGGAAACTACCACCCGCCGCCGCTACATGACTCGTTCGAACACTAAATTTCGTATACGTTATAATGGACATTCGTCGGGGAGATTGTTCGGCGGCTGAAGCGGTGATTTATGTGCGGCCATAATTTCAGGTGAGCCGCGCGCAAGAGGCGAACTTTGATGAGAAAAGCCCCATTGTTGGTTCCGCGCCTCTATAGGATCTTTCCGCGAGGCTTGAGTAAAAACAACGTGAACAGGCATGCGCCATGATGCCGGAAAGTTTCTTTCCTATATATATATATATATATACCGTTGCGAAACAAATGATCCGTCGCGAAAATATCCGCTAATGTCGCGAGCGATGAGAGAGGCAAAAAATCGATGTTACTCGTTAAAAATTTGAAGCAATTAATTAACGGTGCTGCGGGGATTATTAATTTGCGCATATGTTCCTTAACAGAAGGCATATTTAATTGGGAGTATATCGGAGTATCGTGTTCGTAGTCCATTAATGTTTGCGCTCTAGTGATCGGCTACTATATGCTATAATAATAATACTACCTACTTTTATTCTCGTATTTCCTATACTGGTCGTTTACTGGCTATTAGCCAATATAGGAAGTATCGGATGGCCTGCTTTGTATCTATCATCGTGTATTTTATCACAATGCAAGAATTTTTCTTTCGCCTTGCGTCTTCTGACTTGTAACGGTCTTACCTGAATTAGAATTCGTATAACTTTGCAACAAACTTCATTGGTGCAACGTCCTAACCGACTTTCTTTCTTTTTTTTTTTGAAATACGACAGAACAAAAAATGTATATAGTATTAACGGCGAACGTTGCTATATAATCGAAAAAACTAGTAATTTCGTCATTCTGTTCCCCAACTCCACCGAACATGTGCAACTTTATTCGCATAAAACCATGCAAAAAAACCCCATAATAACTCATTCATTCGCGAACTTTTTAAAAAAAATAAAAACAAAAAAGAATAACTTCGCTTTAGAAAAAAAGATATGCTTGACGTGGCGCGCTTCTGCCCCATTGTCCATTGTATATGTGCTTCATAATCCCCGTTTCACCGCTCGGCACACTCACGAGTTCCGTCTCTCCTCTTCTCTCGCTCATTTATTATCCGAATAAACACACGGCATATTGCGCTTTCATACGAAATTTTTCGTTTCTCTTTTTTCTCTTTTCCCCCCTCTCTCTCTCTCTCTCTCTCTTCCTCTCTCTTGTGCCGTAGGCTTGTGCAAGCCCCTCTACTCCGCGGCATTGTGCACTCGGCCCTCCTTTGTAAATGACACCCTCGCCTCGACTGCATCATTGCGGCTGGGCTTTTCTGTTTCAGTTCTGGCTTTAATTTTTCATCTCCCTGTAGCACGTATTCGAAAGAACTCGGAGAGATTACTTTATTTCCTGTGTGGCTTACATATGGGCTTAAAAATGTTAACTGTAATGAATATCAGTTGAAATAATTTCATTATCTATCATTACATGTATTGTTCTTCTTCTTACTGCATTTATTGTGGAATAATTGCAAATTGTATTTTTAGTGAATTGACCTGCAGTTTGCGTAATATCTGAAAAAAAAAATTGATTTAGTTAACTATTTTCACTTTCACAAAACGGATTTAACATTTTGTTACTTTTTCAAAAAAATCTGTTAGCTTTATCGAACTAGTATATGCATAGAAGTATATGCATATTGTTATCATGAAAAAACATGTTTGTTAGCCTATAACTAAATTTCTTTTATCTATTGGACAAAAGTTCAAATAACAGGCGCTAATTTCGAAGCAGAATATTAAGCCAATAGAGAAATCCTCGTGAAACCCAGACCCAAGCGTAAAATTCAGAAAAAAGAAAGTCGAACACAGTAGAATAACCCATACGCTATTATCGAAACATCCTCCCACAATAACAATCAGACAGATCGCATTATACGCATTGGCGCGCAGCTATACAGTACAACATATCCGCGTCCTTGGCAAATTAGTCTTGCGCTCGGGAATTTCGCCGTCAATGCACTGGCACAATCCGCAAGACTGCCAGCGCGCGTCTGCGTTCATGTCTGGTATATAGGCAGTATAGTAGTAGCCTTAGAGACGAAGTAGCAGCTCTCGCTCGATGGTACATAAAGGGGAAGACCACGACATATTGTGCATTCCCTGCGCGTAGGAGCGCGTGCCGAGTCTGCCGACTATGCGACTCTACTCCTCTCCGCAATGTCCATATCTATAGGTATATACAGCCGCGTTGGGACTGCGTTTCGAGACTTCGAGCGAACGTTGCGCGAATGGAGGGTTTGCACGTGTGTGTGTGTGTGTGTGTGCGACGAGTGCGTTTGTTTCCTTAGGATGTTTTATTGATTTAGCCCGAATGCCGAGCGTAGCCGAGCGTATCGTTACCGTCGCATGTACTCCATTCGTTTTGTCGCGTGGGGTGGATCTTTTTGGTTTTTTTTTTCTTTTTATTGGGGTGGCTTCGAGACGGTTTGGGAGTGAATAATTAATGGACTGGATATTTAATGTGTTTTATGCAAGTGGAAGAAAACTTTTTCGGATATAGACTTTAAATGTTGCGTTGGAATACTAGCGTTCTTGTATTTTTTTTTTTTTTTTTTCTTTAAATGAAGCTTTTGTAACTCGCGTGTTTGTCATAAAGTGTATGTAAGCCGCATTTCATTGTTAGGTGGTCTACACGCTCAGATATGCGCCGCTATCGAAGCACTTACGTGACTGGCATTAACAGTTCGCTCATCGCATTCGTGGTGCAAGGAGTCAACAAACTTTTCTTTTCTCTTCATTGAAACTACACTTTCGAAGAAATTCCAGCAACAGTCGATTACAATTATTTATTCCGCATATTAAATGAAAAGCAAATTTCTACATAACCACTTTTAATATAGATTAATCCTTGAAAATAATGAAAACTAAAGAACAATCATCTTTTGGTTTACTGCATCACCGCTTGTTCATTGCGCCGTTTTGCGACCATAAAACGTTAACGTCCGCAACTTGTTTGGAATCGATGCTTCTCGTATATAACAAGATTTACTGGTTCACCGCTGCATACATCCCCATGCACCGTACATATAAACTCCACCGGTGCAACAGTTTTAAAATTCCACTCGTGGCAAAGTGGCTCTCGTCGATTCCTCAAATTTTACAATCGCGCGCATCATCGATGTCCCCCCTAGCTACATCCCGCAACAAATCGCAAACTAATCGATACCGTACTAAAAGCCTCGACGCGCTAATTAAACCCTCGCTCGCGATATACCAACGCACACAGATCGCACGCGGCTTATTTGAATAACGTAAAAAAAAAAAAACAAAGGATAAAGCGCAGCGTTGTCTTACTCTTTATATCGAAGGCAGGATCGCCGCCGCTGGCCGCGTGTATCGCAATTATGTACAGAAACGACATAATTAATCAAGCGATTTCTGGGCGCAGGCTGCGGATCCTCTTCTCTACCCGTTCTACAGCCGCAAAAAAAGGCATCAATTAGCCGCCGTCGCCGCTGCCGCTGTTGTTGGCTACAAGGACGCGTATACATATATATAGTCGAGCGATCGAGTTTCAAGGGCGACCGATCGAAAAGTGTATATAATGCACTTGTTCGCTACACACACATATATATACGCTTTTCTTTTTTTGGGTAGGTATCTGTGCGAGCGCACGCCTCTTTTTGCGGTCTCTCTCCTCTTGCTCGTGGTTATTTCTCTACTGTGTGTCGGCGCGCGTCTTGCACTGGATGGGTTTTCGAACTGTATATATATATATATCGGACGCGTGCAGAAGCTTGGGTGCGCGCTCGCACGTGTGATTCGTATAAGCCTTATGTCTTGCGCCTGCCACGCTTTACTTGAGAAGGCGTATAAGCTCGGCTCGGCCGTGACTGTCTTTGCGAGTATTGCTCGCGTTTTGCAAAGTATTTTTGAACTCTTGAGGTGCTTGCTTGCCTGTGCGAACTGCGCTATGATCAAGCACAGTTTAATTGTAGAATAAACGATAAATTAATATTAAATAAATTTTCTCTTTTTGTTACAGGTGAGTTATACCGATTGTCCATTGTATCTATATGCATCATTACGTAAGTATAAATGTAATAAAACGTTTGCTCTCGATAGCTTTTTCATAAAAATATGACTTTGTATTACTTGATCCGCACGAAAACAGTATATAAGGCGATCGTTTATATCAATATCATACCCCACTTCTCCAAATTAACGTGAATAAAAAGTACAATTCTCACCCCCCGAAAAGCAAACATTTACATCCACTATCCAATATTGATTACCTCTGTAAAACGCCTAAACGTGTAATGAATTAGTGGCGCGTGAATTAAAGGAAGGAAATCCTTAAAAAAAAAGAAGGAAGGTGCTGCTTTATTCAAAAGACATCGATCTGACTGAAGCAGGGTTCTCTTAACCCTCCCCTAATAAATAATAATTATCCCGCGACACCGTCGAGTCGATGGTTCGTAAATATACTCTCATGCGCTCCCTCGACTGAAATAAATCTCGATTTCTATATGTATAAACAGGCCAAAGGTCCCTATATTTATATATTATATCCGGTCTTGGTCTGCTACCTCAAAAATCCCGATAAAACGAGGGGAGACGAGTCTACCGAAATAAATTTCCCTCTTCCACGTAATCCTTGACGCTTGTAATAAATACACCTATATACTTTATTTTTTAAAAAGGCATTTTCGTGGATTTTATTGCGACTAAAAAAAAAATTGGTTTTCTCACCCGTTCACACACACACAAGTACACAGCGGTAGCTTATACATTCACGCTGAAAAATCTAATTGCCGCCGCGTCGGACGATAAGCGTTGATACGTGTCTCCCCCATAATTTCCGCGTTCTTTTCATTAAAGGAAAAAATACGCGGAATATGCCACAGCAGCAGCAGTCATAATAAAAAAAGAGGGACTGCGGTGCCGCTCAGAAATTAGTATCCCGTCGCCGTTTCCATTCACTCTCGCCCCTTCTTGCCATATACCTTCTCTGTATCGCGGTGCCTCTTCTTCCCTCCGACCGCAATTATACGAAGAGCCTCGAGACCCTCGAACAATGCGACGCAACCCTTCTATTTATATATTATACATACACTCGTGCGCGATCGTTCAAAATTATGTCATTTTGTTTGTCCGCGCGCTCAGTTCTCTCACATGTACATATATCTCACGTCGTCCCGCTGCGATGATCGGCTGCTTATTTCGGCCGGCTCTTTATCCCGGCTGGAGATCCTCTCGATCAATCATTCTGCACGGTATTATACACCCTTTGCGATGTATACGTTATAACGAATCAAATTGCCCAGGTATAATTCATTTTCTTCCCTGGTGCTCCTTTTAAGAGATACATATGCTGCTGCGCTGCATATTATATATCGAGTGTGGAGATGTTGTGACAGTAATGACGGGGAAGAGACTGGCCTCTCGATCCTCTCGACTCACGAGGAAGGGATGTATATACATGTCTATGCGCGGCATTCGCGATTGGAATTTATCGGCGGGGGGGGGGGGGAGAAATTTAGAATTTAGATCATTTGTGTAATGTATATATATATATAAGCGAGCTGGAGTATTGCGGTATGCGACTTCGGTGTGGTTATATACAGTTATACCGCCATTATATCGGTAAATGTGAAAAGTATTTGGATAAATTTGCCTGCGAGAGTTATATATATGTATATATTTTATCGTAAATTGCGTATCGCTGACGGGACGCGTGCAGGTGCAATCTATATTATATATTCTGTCATTCGAGTCGACTCGCTATTCGTATATAATTGATATTTCTATCTTTTCGTAGAAAGTAACTGCACTCGGCGCGGGAGATCTACAATCGAATCGTGCGCAATTTTCCACGCTATTCAAACAGATTTAACTCTGTAACGGAATTGAACATCGACGAGAAATTTCCTTTAATTTTCATCTGCAGTCACGTGTATACGACAGTCTTCCCCACAATATTTCGATTTCGCCGCACTTTGTATATATCGATCAGAGTGAATTTCTCGAAAAAGGTGGATAATGCGCAAAATCATTGAATGGGTGATACAGGACGCGAATCGCAGGGGAAGGCGCAATTTTCTCAAAGCGATATAAAGGCTAACGAGATCGCGCTCGCTTTAGGGTCACTCAACCGTGCGCTACTGGCGACTCTCGTACACACGCGCGTTACATAGAAAAATCAATACCTCCGCGGCCATGTAAATGAACCCTACAACATTTTTTTCTTTTTCGCCTTCGTCCCGACGTCTACATACACACCCCCACGAATCCTGATGATTCACCTTATTCAAACAACTCGCTCGCTTGCTTCTTTTACATTTCCTATATATATATACCCATCGGCTATACCACTTTCTCTTGATTGCGCGCACTCGTTCGTTGATGCGTGCGCGGAAATTCTGTCTAGTGTCCTTTTTCGAGGAAGTCGTACGGTTAGGGAAATATTGGCACGTAATTTTAAGGAAGAAGACTTTATTATCTATGATTTATGAAAATAGCGCGAGTCTACGAGTTGTAAAATCATTAGTGAGGTATTAAAAAGGGCGATGCGTGGGGTTAATTAAAACTCTTTACGTCGGCGGTAAAACTTTATTAATGCTCGAGATAAACGATATTAATGATGAAGAAAATCGGAGCTTTGAGGCACTTGGCTATCGTAAACAATTCTTTTTACACGAATAATAAATTTGATTTTCATTCGTGTAATAAAAGTACGTATTCATCAGCAGATGAAACGATTAAAAACTACTAAAATTACTTTATAAAAATTTTAAAAATCCTCCAGTTTATTACTTTGAGTCAATAGAATCGCTCGTGCTTATGAAGTTCGTGCAGAAATAGGAGCTATAACCGTACGCTCAGTTTATTCTGCCTCGGTTTTCTTTCAAAAATATGAAATCTTGTTCGTGACATCTAAGCATTAAACAATTATTTATTCATTCATACTACATACTGGTAGTTTATAAAAGCATTTTTAGATTGAACATAACGATATAGAAATGCTAATTATGGAAAGAAAAGTGTTTAAAGCATTTAAAAACACATAAGCATCCTAGAATAGGATCGATAACGTCAGCTCGTCCAAACCTTTCAGTCTATCTAAAAAAAGAAATTCCCCTTCACACCCATAATTATACCCACACAGCCGTGAATTTACATCCATACCCACTTTAAACTATCATCCAACTAACGGCCCAAAGCAACGAATAAAAATCAATCAGAAGCACCGTATCGAAAATACCGAATCCCCGAATATCCTCTCACACCCAAAAAGATCCGATAAAGCGATCGTTTCCGAATGCATCGAGAATTATGTCATTTCCCTCGGCACCTCTCCTTCTCTCGAGAGAGAGAGAGACCGGCCGATACACGCACATTTATATATATACGCGGCTCGTATAATATCCCGCGGTGCGGAGTTTCTCCATTTCCAGCGACGCACGGCGCGACTCTCGAAACGAAAAGAGAAGCAGAGCTCGCATCGCACCACCGGCTGGCCGCCGCGCAATTAAGATATCACGGATTTTCGGATTCCACTGCGGCTTTACTCGCCTTTCGATGATGTTGTAGAGCGAGATATCCTCTCTCCCTCTCGCTCTTCAAACGATTCTCTCACAGGCTTACGCGCGCGCACACGTGTGTGCGTGTGTATGTGTGTGTAAGGACGCCTGCAGCAGCAGCAGCATCGGAGAGGAGAGAGAGAGAGAGAGAGAGAGCGAGAGAGAACGTTAATTTACGCGCCTTTAAAGACGTCGCCCGAGCGTGAAATGCATGTACGCGCGCGCGTATACGGCAGAGCCTTAAACCCGTTTGCGAGAGAGAGGCGCAGGCATCTCTCGACTGCAGCGAACACAGCAGGAGGGAACGACGACGACGGAGGCTCGGGATCCTATACCCAGTGAGAGAGAGAGAAAACAGGTTCTATAAAATTGAGCGCTCTTCCGTGAAACCCTTATCTCCCGGTGAGCATCTCTCTCTCTCTCTCTCTCTCTCGGTCCTCTCTTATACCTCGGAGCCGTATTATACCTACACACACGTCGTCTACGCGTTGCATATATAGGATCCGCGCGTATACAATGCGCGCGCGAGGAATGCACTTGACTCTTTTCGCCTTGATTCTCGCGCCTAAGTTACCCGATATTTTTGAGCTTATATACACTGACACTATTGTGTGTGTGTGCGGGTGTGGGGCGGTAAGGTGATACGGCTGAGACGGATGAATTAGAGATGAATGGGAGACCGAGGGTTTTTTATTTGATGGGCTGGCTAATTTATGAGTGCGGTACCTATATACACGCGTGAACTGGTGTGCGAGCGGTGAATCTTTGCGGTGGATTCTGCGCGAGCAAAGCAGCAGCTGCGGACACTTTGGCTTATGGTTTGTGAAATCATTTGCGGGGCTTTGTTGGAGTTTTAACGAGAAAATACTGTTATTCGAAAAGACACATTTTATAATTGTATATTTAAGGGATGGGTGAGCGGCGCGAGTTTTGCATATTACTCGCGAGATGGTGACAAGATCGCGCGTCTCTCTCTCTCTCTCTCTCTCTCTGTATTCTGAGAATATATATCTCGGATATAATATATACCTTTTGCTCGCTCTAGCGGGCTTTTGTCGCTATATGGAGGCGCGCGTCGTGTGCGCAAAACCCGTTTTAAAAGCACATGTCCTATAGACCGGGTGTATATTAAGAGGAGGACGTTTTACATGCCGAAGAAAAAGATTGGCTGGTGTGTTGTCGAGTGTCGAGAGCCTCGACACAAGTTCGAAATAGACGTTTATATATGTATAAATAGCCGGATACGAGAAATATCCGAATTTCTATACATGTCGACGTGGCTCAGCGAACTCTGCAATTTGAATATTTTAATATCTTGATTCTCATGTAGGATAATTAACGCTCGTCGGATGATGATGTACTCTTTTATTAGTCGAGAGGTTAATTAATCGAGCGATCAGAGGATATTTTCGTGTACTGTACAAACTTGAAATATTATAATTATAAGAATGCGCTTATTCATTAGCCTTAATATACTACAAGTCGTGCACCTCGATGCCTCGCACGAACAAAAAAAGAAAGAACACAGGTCGATGAGTATATAGGCCTCTCTGTTGTATCTCGCTCCTGAAATTTCAAGATCATTTCATTTCGTATACCTGAGAGAGATTAGTTACCAGGGGAATTTTGTTCCCGCGAGTCACTCGAGAGAAAGAGAGAGAGAGAGAGCCACTAAAGCATCCGATACTAATTGACAGGCAGTTCGCTCGGTGGTTTCCTCCTTGG
This sequence comes from Megastigmus stigmatizans, assembly GCA_900490015.1. Lineage (NCBI taxonomy): Eukaryota > Metazoa > Arthropoda > Insecta > Hymenoptera > Megastigmidae > Megastigmus > Megastigmus stigmatizans. The sequence continues at coordinate 46,674 of UELV01181033.1, forward strand.
TTCCCTTGACGTTCGTGTTTCTTTTCTATATAGACAACATCGTACACTAAAGTATCAGTTTATCGCGCGTGTAAAATTGTAGGCGAAACTCTTATGTGCAATTATTATACGCAGGTTGGCGGCTTAATTAAAACTAACTCCGAATGAAATACACAGTTTTTGGGTTGGAATCCTCGCCCCGGATGTCTCGTGAATTTCAACTTCATTATATATATATATATTATATTGTCGTATAATACACGCAACGACTGCGAGGCCTAAGAATGCCAATTAAATTCGCATTTTTACGATTCCCTCTCTGTCTTCTGTGAGTTGTGCTCATAAGTTTAGGCATTATAACGCTTTCATCGCCGCTGTATACGACGAAAGTTCACTTCACATAGTCAACGAGACGAACGGGCAAATTATTAATACAATTAGTGCTTTAGCTATTATACAAGGATTTCAAGTGCACGCGAGGCGCAACAATAGCAATAGAGTGGCCACCCTCCCCCTTCATGCCCCCCGGAACTGGCGCAACGAAAAGAAACACAAGAGCGCGCAAAGGCAATATTTCGAGAGGCTGATGCCGAGCATTCTCGACTAATAATGGCATAGGTCGACTATAGCGAGAGAGGCTAAATGGTCCGACCAGAGAACAGAGAACAGATTTTAAAAGCTCTCCACGCGAAATGAAAGCCCCTTTGGCTCGTGCCAGTCTATAATCTTCCTATTTAAAAGGTCTCGCTCTCGACTCTCTCTCTCTCTCTCTCTGCGCTATCGACTATATGCGCACAGGACATTAGGATCCGTAACATTCCCCGCGCGTCGTGCCGCCACCGTCTGGGAGGAAGAAAAAATATAGCGATACAGTTAGATAAATCACAATAGGAAAGAAGAGGTAAGACACAGTTAGGATAATTGCATGTGGGACGGACGGGACGGTTATATCCATTATATTCGGTTCGCGGATAGTCTCTCGGAAAAATAAAGATACTCGTTCGTATAATATAGAAAAAAGAAACGGGCTTATTTCGATCGATCTACACTTGATTCGAGTGATCGCGCTGAGGGGATTTTTGACGAGTGTATAATTAGAATGTCGCGGGGATGCTTTTTACGATGTAGCTCTGCGCGCGGTTATGATTCCTTTTATCGAATTTTATTACAGGCGTCGGAGGTGCGCGGAGATAGCGTTATCGCGGGCGCAGCTCGTAAAAAGATTTCTCGTCGCACGAGTCGCGACTCGTAGTGTATAGGAAATCGTAAAGTTGGGTGGTACGACTTACTCCGCACGTCTCTAATTTATGGGGAACTACATCCGCTGATGCATCGAAAAAAAGGATTATGGAGTTAGACGCGTAGAGTTAGATGCTTCGTACTGTGTATAATATAAATTCTTAAGCCGATTTTCTGGAATGCTCGTTTTGGGGATTAACAGATTGGGGAAAATGAGTGTATGCGTGGAATCGAAGTGTTTGGAATCTCGAAATGTTTGGGTACGAGTGCAGGAAGAATGGAGGAGACTTTAACCGAGTGTGATTTATTTCATTGAAAATATTACAGGTATTTATTTGAATTTGTCGTAGCTGAGAAATGAATTTTGTAACGCCGCTTTTATTATACAAATGGACGAAATTTATCATACCTATATGGAATCCTTATATATATATATATATATACACACGTATTTACCAAACAAGTAGTAACAGCTTAGACACAATCAGACAAATCGTGTATGATGTTTCCTCAAATCCCCATCCTCCAATCACACAGGATTATCATATATATATACACATTCCAGTTGAGAAACATCTGTCTAACCATAAAAAAGTGTCCTCGATAATAAGTCGGTATTCCGAGCGAACGACTACGCGCAATTTGGGCATCTCGCGGTGAAGAGACGTCAGCCATCTCGGACTCAACGTCGGACACATTCCTTATAATCCCCTCTCATTACCATACAAGCCAAGAGCGCGTCGCGTGCCAAATCCACTCACGCCGCTCGCTCGCATCGGTGTAGAAAACGATAATATACTGCACGCACCGATACACTACTCTCGCTGGCATTTCGTACCGCAGCGGCAACAAAAGGGCCTGACGTCTCAAGGCCGCAGACTCTTATAAACGCGCCCGAGGCATCGACTCTCAGCCGGCCACCAATTCTATACGTGTTTCATATCCGAAATTCGCTCTATACGGTTTCATGCGGCGGCGGCGGCGGCGGCGGCCTCTTTTTAATCTGTTGTAAAGGCGATCTTTTCGCGATCAAATCGTGATCCTATCGCCGGGAATATTTATATAGGCATGAAATGGGAAACCGGATGGATTTTGTGCAACCATCCTTTTTTTCTTTTCATCGTGTCTGTACATGGAGATATAAGGTTTCCGTGGAGGTAATCGAGTGCGTTGCGTCATGGACGAAAAGTGTGCGCGACGCGCGGAGCTATGTGTGCATTTAAACCGAGGAATTCGAGGATCGCACACGCTTTGATCGCTCAATTCGTGCTGTAGATCGAGCGGGATATATATACCGAGAAATATGATGAGCGCGACGAATATCAGTGAGATTTTGTGGCCTGCGTCTCTAATTGAGCAATGATCGATAATTAATGAATTGCCTCGCGTGGATGCCACCGCGGCTGGTATGTATTATTACTTAATTTCTTTTCTTGTTTTTTTTTTTTTTTTTGATTCCTCGAATCAAAGACGTAAAAATCAACCGTGCGCTGCACTCAATTATAATCGCCGGATTTATACATCCAATTAAAGCTGAAACGCGCTATCCCGCTAAGAAAATTAATTCCCAATTAATTCAACAAATTCGAGTGCACACATATATATACGGAGAAATGGCACAGGCGCATTAAATTTTATTTACTCTCGCGGCAATAGCAAACATATATGTATATGTATAGGTATATATACTTGGATATACACGGAAAGCGCATTGCACGATATTGTGTTAATTAAGCTATAAATGCGTTGTAAATAGCTGTTTACGCTGCGGAGCTGCCGATATATATACCGCCATAAAATGACGCTCGATCCTCTCTCGCAGCCACTCAACGAAGGGGAGAAAAGAGGAAGTGTAGCGTATGGAGCATCTCCGGTATTACACACACACACATACACACACACACACATGTGTTCGCGGCAGCTTCTAAGTCGTAAGAATCCGATTAAGCGCATTCAGTGTTCTAAGAGAGGACTTTTGTAACCCCCCACTGCTGCTGCTGCTGCTGCTGCTTCTGCTGCTGTTTATCAGATGTACGTGTGTGTGTGTGTGTGAGTGTGTGTGCAGCACGATCAGATTCGAGAAGCTTACTATAAATCCCCTATAAAGTCCTGACCTCACGTAACTGAATTTTATGTATACGCTCGCGTGCATATATATCGTATTTTTACAATCTACAACTAACATCCGATACGGTATTATTCATGAAAATTTTCATACACGATTATCTTGCTGTACTGAAAACTAGATAATCACAAAATTTTTCAATGACGATATAAATTAATATTCCTCACGCACTAATATTCGCCTCCGACATTCTTTATTAGCAAAAGAGAGAAAGAGAGAAGAAAGTGCCCCAGCTGACATATCCTTAGCCGCGCCCGCGCATTCCCCGCAACCGTCGCGCGACTCGTCGAGAATTTTCGAATAAATACGTTATATGCCGGACGAGTGGCAAGTAGTCGGTGGAAGAGAGAGAGAGAGAGCAGACGGTCCTTAGCTCTGACCAAGCGATCCCCGCAGTTCTCCCCGGTAGAAAACGCATATAGGTAGTAGGGCGAGTCCGAGGTATACGCGTTACTCTCCCGAAGCTATGGGCATCGGCAGCAGAGCTAAGGCATTAAAGTTGCAAACGCGCTGGTCGCCGCCGCCGCCTTCGCATTTTCGTCCTTCTCGGACTGTACAATAACGGCCGCCGCCAGGCTCCTCGTGTGTCTGCTCCTTTTGCCGCTGCAGCCCTCTTCTCCCTCTTTCTCTCTCTCTCTCTCTCTCTCTCTCTCTCTCTTTGCTTCTCCTTCTTCTTCTTCTTCTCCCTCTACGCTCGGCTTCATCCGTCCTTTTTGTTCCCTCGCTTAGTTCATTCCTTTTATTTTTGCGCTCTCTTTCTTTCTCTCTCTCTCTCTCTCTCTCTTGCTTTTGCGCGCACACGCGAAAAAAGTCTTTGTTCGACTGGTCATGCGTGCAGCAGCAGCAAGCAGCGCGCTTGTATAGGTATATAATACAGGTTGGATTTTCGGCCCTGGCACACACTGGTCGTGCAGCTTTATTTACGACGACGGCCAACTTTATTTACGATAATCGCCGCGTTTGGGGTTGGGGGGAGGAGGAGGGCTTAGATAAAAGGTTCGGTCGCGTCGCGGGGGCACCTCCACGGCAAATGCAGCTCAGCTCAGCTCTTATCCTGTTATTACGCAAATCCTCGCGAGCGACCTAACGCCGCGCTCTCGCATATATATTATATACCCCTGTCCTGCAGCGTAAATTCCCGGATAATTTGCTATTCGTTATTTATCGTGCGTACAGCATTTTGCAAACTATTATATACCAGAGCTTGTTGTTATGCAAGATTTACACTTTGTCGAGTGTATAATATACTGTGAAAAATCATCGCTATTAGACCTATAGATAATCGTTAAAAAGTTCGGCTGCACATCTCCCGGTCGACGCGTTGATTAAAACGCAAGAGAGCCCAAAACTGTCACCCCGCGGTATAATCCAGTCAATTAAAAGTTCTCGGTAACACCTGCCGCTGCCAACTCGGTCTCTCCCAGTAAAATGCCATCGTAAAAAAACTGCGGACACGAAGGAACGAAGGAATAAAGAGGAGAGAGCAGTAGCCACTGCAACTTACGGCGTGTCCGTATGGTTACATGTCCTACGCGCAGAAGCCAAAACTTTGCGTATTATTATACACCTACGACACATTTCCTTCCTCACCGCACGAACGAGAGATATTGTATACTCGCAAAAAAAAGGGGGAGAACGTAATAATGCTCGCCCGAAAATTGCACACGTGTGTGTGTATGTGGACGCACGTGGTCGCAAACAGAAAAAAAAAAAAGAAAAAAGGGATCGACGGGAGAGACGCCTCCTAAGATAATTGGTAGGACCGGATTCCATACAAGTTTGAAAGCCTCGCGTCCGCGTAATTAATAGTTCCGTGCGCCTCTTCTCCCTCCACTTCTCCTTCTCGCTCTGCTTCGCTGTCTCGACCGTCTCTTCGGGGCAGCTCGCCTTCTTTCTCCGAAGCGACTCTTCTCTCTGCGGCAGCTCCTCTCATAAGCTCTGACTATATATATGTATACCTGCACACTCTCATTCGGTTTCATTTCCATCTCTCTCTCTCTCTCTCTCTCTCTCTCTCTCTCTCTCTCCTGCTATACTTTTCCATTACTTTTTGGCACTCTCTCTCTCGATCCTTTTGCCGTTGTCTATCCCTCGCTCCACTTTTTTTATGTCTCTTTTTGCTTTTGCTCCATTTTCTGTGTGTTTCCTTCTATATACCTGAGCGCGGCTTTTATGGCCGCGATGAACCCCTTTCATCCTTCATTTTCTCCATCTGCAAACGGACTCTATCTCTCTCGCTCTCTCTTTCTCCTTATACCTACTGCTGCAGCCAGCTTAGGATTTATCGTTTCCTATTTACCCCACTTTTTTGTTTTTGCTTATATATTCGCGGCGGCTCAAATGTAGATTGAGTCTAAAATTGTTTTTGTGGAAGGAATAGAAATCAAACTGGTATATATGTAATATATTAGTCCATACACTGGACGTCGAATTAAAATTCCAGTATATACTGTAACAGTCCATTAAGACGCTTTTGCTCGCGTCGTGCCTACGAGCATTTCTATAAGCACAAAAATACTTTAAACTCGAAAAATCGCTTATGCTTCCACTCCGTCGATGGAATATCCCAATAAACTGTTATTTCACCGAGAAAACCAAAGAAAGAAAGATTTCAATTTGCATCGTGAAAAAGAGTCTGCTCCTCGCATCAAAATATTTGACTTGGTTATATATACACGCGGAGCCGCATCACCAGCTCTCGATTCGCTCTCCATCTTCGTCCTCTTTATACCTCAGCAGCAACAGCAGAGGCCCGCGCACATCTGGCAGAACTGCTCCTCTCCTTATACGTGTTCCTCCTCCCCCCTCTCTCTCTCTCTTCTCGATCCTCCTCATACATTATCCCCGCGCGCCGTCCGCCTATAGTCCTCCTCTTTCTCCGCGCCGTTTCTCCGCGTGCTGCATCTCTCTCGTCCCCTCGTATCATCCGTTCGGCCCTGGCAAAGTAATATTACCTCGTGGAGCTGCCGTATTGGTCCCGCTCTCTCGCATGTGTACACCTCGCGTTCCCTCAACGATATCTCGCCTTGCGTGTATGTGTACCGGATTCCTAAACCGCGACTCGAGCCTCGTGTGTATACGCGTGTGTGTATGTGTATAATGGGGGTTTAAAAGATGCTGGAAATCGATAGAGTTTTCGTCGATCGAGATAATGGACGCGCGCCTTACACTTGTTGCGAGATTGTAAGCGGCTGCTGCGGTTTCTCCATAGAGATTATCCATCGGAGAGTTTTCAGATGCGGATTTTCGCAGCGCTTACGTAGGTATGGAAATTAAGCGAGTGCACATCGCAGCAGAGCGTTTTAATGCGTGTTTTCCAGTTGTAAATACGACTAGCGCGCTGATGTGTTTCCGCTGATTTATAAACGCCCCGGGAAGTTTCATTAATTTCTCCCTCTCTCTCTCTTGCTCCTTTCGCGCGCTTGTTATAAATAAAGCCTCTTTATCGCATTCTTCTGATTTCTCGGTCTTTATATTGTACCTATATTACACAGTTTCACCCTGTTTGCATAGACTTTTTTCGCCGCGTTTAACGGCTGAACGTTTAAAGTATCGATCGCGCGTTTCTTTCGTTAAAATTCCGCGTTATAAAATAGCGGGCATGGTTATTAAGATTCCAGTGTAAGGAAGTGTCATAATTCATCTCGACCGTTCGGCGGCGAATCGTACGAATTTATATTTCAAGACGGCTTATTATACCTCGCTAAAGCAGCTCTCCTCTCGTTCACAATCGAAACGCGCATAAAGGGTGAAACTAATTGACACATCAATGGAACTTATTGTACATCCGCGCTTAATCTTTTTTTCCTCTCTTATTACGAGATCGCGAATCGAAAACAATTTATTAAATGCACATCGTATATATATATACACGCGTTTTAGCACGTCATCCAAGCAACTGCACCATAAAACTTAATACTTTTTGTAAACCATATCGGACTTACAAACTGTTTCGTGCACACACGTATACTCGTACAAACAAAATCATAAATTTATAGCGATCCCTGATAAATACTGCATTATAATACCAATACATGAAATAGAATTTTTTACGACGTCGCACCGTAATAAATACTACACTTGCTCGTCCAATCTCTCAGAAAAAAAAAACTGTTGAAAAATGTATGCGCGTCGCGCCATATCAGTAATGAAAGACTTGGAGGGCGAAACCCTTACATATATATATATCTAAACGCTACCCTACATATATATATATATATACGTATAAAACCTGCTAGAATTTCGATCGAAGCCTGATCCTCCGCGAAGCCATCCAAACACGTCGTCCTCGTGGAAATCAAATTTGCGAGCACCGAAACATAATCGCCTACTCCTGGCTTTGTACACGCGTGATTTAAGCTTATTGGGGAGCTGCAGTACTTCGTGATGTGCGCCGGAAGACTATACCACCGATCTATTCTCGTGTATATACCGTGCATCTATCTCACTTGTGCGCCTACTTCGATCTATTACGCTGTGGCTCCCCTCTATTTCTCTTGCTACGATTTCGCTTCCTATAGTCGTGTACTTCCATCTCGTATACACGAAGAGGGGATATATATATATATTGTGCATGAGATATTGCGATAAATGTTTGAGAGCTGGTATAAGGAATTCCTATTTTTTCTTTAATGGATAAAGTTTTCGTTTCGTTCCAGTCTCTTGGCGTTCACCCTATAGTTCCCCAGTATAAGATATTCAACGTATTTCTATATTAATAACCTCTGGAACTATTCTAAACTATTAACGCACAGTATTTATTTTTAGCGTCGTTGATCCCCATCTTATCTTATAATAAAGCACGCGGTGTGTTTCAAAATAACAGCAGGGGCACAAAATTACTAATTACACACTATATACTCTGGATCATTTTTACAAATCCATTAGTTACGTCTTCCTGCTCTGTGACAGATAATTTGTAAGTAACTCGGATGTTATCTCGGCCGTGTAAACAAATAAGTCATCACGAATCACCGATATTACGTGCGCAGCAATTAGCTGTTTAATTAAATCCGATAAGTACGTGCCTCCTATCTTAGGCGGAGTCGATTAACCAATGCTTTCGATTCATTATCGCCAAATCGATTGGAAGCAGTGTGAGGACTGTGGAATTCATTCGACAAAGGCTTTATTAAATACAGTCGATTCGATGAAACGATATATATACTTATATCTCGCGCCATCTCTCCAGTTTCGTTTCTTTGTCCGTTCATACGCGCATCCTCCCATCTCTTTCTCCTTCGCACTCGACATATATATATATATATGTATATATTCCTACACCG
>UELV01181039.1:0-30981 GCA_900490015.1 Megastigmus stigmatizans
CATTTATATATTTATAATTATTATTAAATTGCAAGAAGTGAATTGATAAATAACGGTAAGAAACGCAAAAACACCGGCGTACACGCCGAAAGCACCGATACTTGTTTTGGTACTACAGAAGTCCGGCAATGCCAGAGCACATCTCTCCGGCGCGTTTGGGACCTCAGAGCTCCCAAAATTCGAGTAGCTGCTGCACCAAAGCGATCGTGGCGCTGCGCTACTAGCGGTGATACCGCTTCAGTCCCAATCTTTTCTCAGTGTTGTATACAAGATTTAGTCTGTCAATTACGCTCGTCTACGGAAATTAACCACTTGTAGAATACGAGGATGCGAGATCAAATTAGACGAACTGCAAATATGTGCACTTGGCATTTTATTTATGATGTTAGCGTTTATTTTGCAGTTTATACGTACTTGGTGCAATTTGCTAAGTTCAACAGAGTTGGGATACTTATTTTCTGTGAATTTCGCGTTTTTATGTTATTCAAATATCATATTGTCATATTGTATTTTTGGTTACAGAATCAAATTAAAAGATGCAGCTGATGAAAAAGCACGGACGAGCTTAATAAGCTTTTATTTTTACCAGCTTCGAAAAGAAATTGTGTGTATTGAGTAATATAGCTTTATCTTAAAAGTGTAAGATTTATTTTTTAGCTAATGTTCTCTAAATGATATGCATAGAGTTTGACACTGTCTTTATATGCACTTATCGAAGTAATGAATTGTTGTTATAAATTATCGAAGTAATGGATTCTTGTAAATTATCATATAGAGGTTAAAGTATTATAAGCTAACCAGTTAGCAATACACAATTATTATACATACACGAGCTATCATATATTTACTAAAAGAAGAATACATTATCTGTTATAATAATTAATTTTTCTTGCTATTTGAACGAAATTTGATTGTTACCTAGTCGCTGTTTTATCAAAAATATGATGGATATCGCTACTTATTATTGCTTTTTCGAGACCCCAGCAAACAACAGATTTCATCATTTTAAAGTGATCTATAAGATATGGAATGACTAACTAAAATATATCTCATGGGGAAATCATATCTTAAAGATGTTCGTAAGATTTGTTGATGTTTACTGGGATTTCTCGTCGAACAAGAAGCAATTTCATTTCAGATGGCGCGAATTTCAATCGCTACAGCTATACGACCATAAAAATGATGTTTTGTAATTGTGCCGTTAAAAAACATTAATCTATTTTTAATATAGTGGAAGCTCTATTATTATCATTAATCTATTTTATTGGTGAAAATGTTTTAAGGTTCAGAGTAATTCTTATAAGTTGGAAAAAATCGATTCAGAAGGATAGTATTTCGTATCTTAGGGTGTGGACTAGATGTTTGTCGACTGACTCACCATCCCTTGAAAATCGAGATCAATTAAGAGAGGGAGGAAGGAAGGAATTCAAGGAAGGGAGGGAGCTGAGCAAATAGGAGCAAAGCTGTGAACGCATATTTATTTTCTTGTACGCGCGCCCTAATTCAGCTATCAAGAACGTGGGTCAGGAATCAATGTACATGAAATATTAATCATTGCTATAAAAAAACAAGTCGCCTTATCGGTATTATTAAAGAAATACTATTGTAACAATACCGATAAGCCGACTTATTTGTTATAGCTGCATATATACGCGCTGCTGACTAAACAGTTATTTCGACAAATGTAAGTACCTATTCTGAAGCACATCTAATTGGCGCATGCACTTTTCTCGAAATAAACTAATAATATAAAAATTTCATATCTGTATTTAACAACTTTGATATTAATTTGTACTGTTTTTTCTCTTTGCGAGTAACGATCTCTGACGCGACGGCCTCTAGATTGTCCGCGCATGTATAACTTGCGCTCGTGCGTTTTTGAGAAGTGCGCGCGAAATTTACAATACTTATTATTTTTGCCCCGCTCATGTAGAATTTTAGCTTAAAGTCAAGTCCGATACAAGCTAAAGATTTTAATTCCCTTGAAAATGGATTATGAGAGTTACCATTTTATTTGGATATTTATATGAATGATTATATGTTACCGTTTCTTCAACTCAAGAGTTATCATAATATTTTCTTTCCTATTTTACCATCCATCGTACGAGGATTGACTTCAACCGCCACCTAAAGATAAAACAGAGATCTCGCTTTAGCAACATCAGCTGCCTTAGCTGCCTATTGCCCGAAGTCATAGAGTTACTATATTTAAGATCGTTATCTATTGTAGTTAAGACCGTCTGGTTATTTGTTATGTTTAGCTCTTTATTAATTTAGCGTGATCGCTTTATTTGAATGGGTGTATTTTTTTTTCAAACATTATTGACAGAGTGGAACGCACTTACTGAAATTATTAATTAATTCAATTATTAATAATTTAATAATTGAAGGGGATGTCGGAGTCATCTGTTTTATCGACATTAAGTTTTGATTGACTTGAAACTTTAGGAAATAATAGAATGATCATAAACAAAGCGCGCTTAGCCCAGAAATTTTCTAAAAATAATGCGAAATTTTTACTAATTTCAGTTTAATCTAAGTGATGGCGTGATTCTAACCTTGCAATTATATTTCAAACGAAAAATATTAATAGTATATTACACACCTAGGCAGGAAAAGTATAATCAAATAAATGTTCTCGCCTTCGGCTCGAGTGACAAATATGCGATCTGAGGCATTCTTATTTACTTCCCGTGGTGTGTATACTATTTTTCTGCCTAGCGAGGACGAAATTACCACTGTCTCAAGCCAGCCCCGGCCGGGAAAGTGGTACTTTCGGGCCGCTATGCAGAAAATTTATTTGATTTATCGGTAATTTCTGAGCTAAGCGCGCTTCGTTTATGACCACTCTATCATCTACAAAAGTTTCAAGTCAATTAATTAATTTGTTAAAGAGAAAAGTTTGAAAAACCTTGTGGCAATTCCAACGTTGTAAGGGCAGGAAATTATAACTTTTATTGACTCCTATCCGACGCCCCCTGCGAATAAATGTTGAATGATTTATTGCTTCAAAAAAAAAGAAATTTAAAAAAATATTTATAACAGTAATACACAATATCTCTGCGTTTGCTCTGTTTTTATTTGTAAAAAATGTAAACTCAGTATATATTACTTTAGAGTTCTAATGTTAATAGCACGTTAAGAAAATTTTTAAAATAATACAAATTCATGCGATTCGACACAATCTATATCAGTATATACTCTTATACATCCAACGCGCCAATTTTAGTTTTCCGTTAACAGAAAAAATAATGGCAATTACTCAAAAATTAAAATGTTAATGCCTAAAGGAAAGGCATAATATAAATAACATATGGTATTAGGTAAATCAATAAGTAAAAGATGCCGTATAACATACTTTGATTTTTTTATTTTAGCTGATTTTCTCTTTTATACAAAACATCTAACAAACACATATGCTTAATGGACATGCCTGAGCCTCATTTTTGTTTAATTAATAAGAAAGCGACTAAATAGTAACTATCGTTTTTGTTCGATTTACATCTATACATCGAGTCAGGCATTGTGAGTGTGTGTGTTCTCTAAAATAGTGGTGTAATATTCGGTTTCGAGCTCAACGCTGTCGCCACCTTCGTCGAGCCTCTCTAAGTAGTGACTAAATAAGTGCGTGTTTTTTTTTTGTCCTTTTCGTTCCATAGAATCCTTGGTTTTCCTTTTTGTTTTCGAAAAAAAAAAAACGAGAGCACGCACGAGACAACTCTCGAATTTTCCCTTGCTTTAATACTTACATTGTTTCAGTGATGACTTTTTTTGTTCACTTATCAGCGACTAAGGACGGGGAGAGCGCGCACGTGCTAGGCCGTGTGTACAACGAATTTTACAAAAATTATGGGCCGCCGCTGCGACGAGCTTTTTGTTTTATCTAATAATCATATATACAGAGCGGTCCCTGACATTTTTTTTTGTTCAGCTCCCATGTAATGAGTAGCGTTCCGAAACTGTACATATGAGTCTTGGGCACTTTTGTGCCAGGACGAAACGTTGAACTAAACCGATATGACCAGAATCAATCGTACTTGAACTTAGTGGAGGTGAAATAAAGTTTAGATTACTGTGAATTGATAAACAGTAGCAATTAGATATAAATTGAGAGAATAGCGAGAAATGAAATGTCGTTGTGAGCTTTGACAGAGCTTGAAAAAGTGACCCAAGACTCACTTCCACAGGGATAATAATTACAAACATCACAGAAGATGACATCGTCGATTACTCCCTTTTCGGCTCTCATAAAAATGTCGCATTGGCTTTGTTCTGTACAGAGACCTCTTAGCAAAAAATCTAGTTAACAGTGAGTAACAACTTATACTTTAGCAACAATAACAATTATGTTTCACCATCGGCGGGAGATTTTCTAAGTTCGGTGCTAAAAAACTGTTACCAGGCTAAGGTTCATTTTACTTTTTTTTACGAGAGAGGAGGCTTTTACAAAAAAGTCTTAACAAGTGTTATCTGCTCTTTTTTTTTTGGTTTTATAATCTTGATGGTTTCGGTTTGCTATACCGACTATCTCTCTATCCAAGCCGCGGGCTTCCCTGTAACTGTTATCATTTATTTGTGTTTTTTATTTATTTGTTTATTGCATTTTTTCAATCCGACCATTTTAAAAATCCGTCCTTCTTCTCACATCAAATAGGATAATAATTGACATAAATCGAGTTATTTTTCTCCGTTTTGAAAGAACCGAGAAAGTCATTAGGTGCGTGTAAAGAAGAATCGATTTTAACGAGATTTTCCCTCATTTTTTTTTCGTGAGTCTATTATCGATATTTTCCGTTACTGCACGATACATCATTTAAGCAATTGATTTATTCAATGTAACGAAAAACGTTAGGAGCAACAGTTTTATACATCGCTTAAAATTAATTCAAACGATAGAATTACCGAATGCGCGCACATGACCCGTTATATAATCATTAACTTTTGTACTAAAATTTTCAAATGATTCCTAGCGCAAATAATAATAATAATAACGACGCGTAGAAAGAAAAAGTAACACGAATTCCAGTGCTGGTGTCCCATCGGTTACACTTTGTAATCAGATTTCAAATTACAAAGAAGCCTGCTGCTGTGAGGACAGGCCGCGATATTTACGTAATACTGACTCTCCTTATGCGTATGCTACGCAATAACAATCTAAACGTTTGTTTTTTTCTTTTTGCTTTTATTTTTTATTTCAACGTAAAACAGAATGACTATTGTTAAAGTTATATTCGGCATTAAATTTGTTTCTCATCGTTGCGTAGCACTCAAATCCTTTTGGCTTATGGGACAAACGCTTCGTCAACGCGTAGTGCACCCATATTAATCTGTTCTATCGACGGAGCTTTTCAGTCGAAAAAGTCTTATAGAAACCTATAATAACATTTGTACCTTGATAACGTTCATATGTTGATTATCTTCTCGCGTACACTGAGGTACGAGGAGATAATCAATCATGATTTATTTCGATTGGAAGAAAGGACCGGACGAAACGAGTCATCGCGGTTAAACGAGTATACTTTTTGAATGAAAGGATACGTAACTAAGGTGGGAGAAACGAAGGCGAGTAAAACGAATTTCTATGAGACTTTTTTCAATTAAGAATCTCTGAGAATTCAAAGGAACCGCAGTGGGCCTTGTCGATCAACACCCTTTTACGTTCCCCTCTATATAGGAAATAGCGATTCGGAATTAAGGATAAAACGCATAAGCAGCAGCGGCGACTAATGGTTCATCCTGCGCATCTCCATGGCCGCGATGTCGTCCACGGATATAAGCTTCTCTATGGGGATGCAGGAAAGCTCGCCGCCGACGCACGACTGCGGTTGCTGCCATCGAGCCTCCCTCTCGGCCTCTTTCGCTTTCACTTCTGCCTCTCGTGCCCTTCGCTCCTAAATTCACAACAAGGATATAAAACAGAAAGCTCTCTTTCAATATAGAACAGTATTAAAAACTTTTGGTTTTAACGCGTGCGCGAAAGCGGCTCTTCGCGCACTAGCGAGTATAATCTTTTTTTTTATCGTTCGTACCTTCAATTTAAGGGAAAATATTGCAACGGATCGAGCTCGCTTCATCAAGCTCTGTTTCACCCTGGTCTTTTTGGCCTCGCGCTCCTCCTTCGCTGATTTCTCGTCCTCTTGACTGGATGTCGTTCGGCTTGAGTCGGAAACTTGCACACTGGTTTCCTTCTCCTTGTCAACGCCGAGATGCGTCTGTCGTTCCCTATGCTCCTGCACAGAATCCCGATGCAGTTGATACTGTTGCATCTGTTGTAGCTGCTGTTGGTGCTGATGTTTGTCGACTTTTTCACGGGTCTTCTCCTTCTCCGGCGAGACGCGAAACTTTTGATTCCTCGGCGATGCCGACCACGGTGGAATAGACCTGTTAGCGTTCGTCATTGATTCAGATTTACCATGTGCTTATGGCTTTAAATACTTTTAATTAAGTAAACTAAAATAGATCCTAAGGGTTTTCCTCGTATAGCGTTAACCCTATATAACTATTAAGAATTCATTTTTACCATCAAAAGAAGTCCTCGTAAATCGGACACTTCGTACTCGAACATTTATATAGACAGGGGTTTTCCTGGTCGATGATTACAAATCCGTTGTTTAAGTAAAACCAACAGCGTGTGTCCGATTTACGAGGATGACTGGTTGGTCCCACTCAGTGCAGCGAGGGTTAGTCGCAATACCAATAATCAATTTCCAAAGCGCTTGAATTACGAGTTATTTTGATTAAGCGCGGTTAATATCGTCCTGGTATTCGGGGAGGGTGAAAAATTCTTACCGTAGAAGGTCGCTATCGGAGGAGGCGGCAAAGTCCTTGGAGACAATGCAATCCGTCGACCTGTGCAAGGCCATTTCATCACCGCTATTACTGCCAGTGCCGACGCCACTGATCTCGGAATCGCTTGACTTCCTGCCTGCGCTCTCCAAGCCCAGCCTCCTTACCCAATCGATGCCACCGTGGGGGCCGATCGTCAGATGATGACTGTAATCCCCGCTGCCCGACGACTCCTGCTCGCTCGTTATCCAATCCCTTGACCTTCGTCCTGCAATTACACGGCATGTGTAGTAGTGTACGCTGCCGCTATTGCGTAACGTAACGTAAATCGTGCATCGTAATTGCTTGGTCTTTATTCGTGCATGAATAAAGTGTAATTTATATAAAGAAAAATGTTGTTTCAGTTTGTATAATTAATAGTCTTTTTTTTTTTTCATCGTATCATTTTAATAGGATTGCAAATAGTTGCCAAGCTTAAAAACTTTTCGTATTAAAACTTTATTATTCATTAATGCGTAGTGACTATATAAGTAACGTTAATTAGTTTCAAAGAGTATAAAGAAAGAAGTTATTATGTATCTCACAAAGTGTTGAAGCATTTAAACAGTTATTCAAAAATAATCATGTTATTAGATTTATATTGAAATATTACACTTTTCAGAATTTCTACTGTTAAATATTTAAATCGCATTTAAACGCATGGAAGCTCAAGCAGCTTTACGAGCATAACTTATTTACGGTTTTTCCTTTCAGCATAAAAACAGATTATACCACGTCCACCTCTTTTTTTTTGTATGAAAATACGTAAAGTTCATAATTTGTAACGCCAACACGTAAAAGCGGGACTTTAATGTCCTATTTGTACATCAAAAGAATTTCATAAATTATTTTTACCAGTTTATGTAGCTATTCTAAATTTTACTTATTTTACACAAATATCTCTATATTCAAGTCATAAGTATTTCAATTGAAAAATCGCAAATAAGAAAAATTCTTACAAACATCTTTCAAACACCTTTCTTTCTGAATTTTAATCACAATGCAAGCACCCATTTCAACCACAGCTCGATATTAACCGAAGCTACCAAAAAAAAAAGCAATCTCCAATGTAACTCCGGCATTAAAATCCATAATTGTTTTTCCGCGAAGCTACAGCGAGAGGAAAAAGTATAGGCGAAGCGCAATGAACTCGCGCGCGGGCAAAGTCTATACGAACTGCAGCCACTATATCCTCTCGGCCAGCGTAAATATCCATCCAATTTCTCAGCGACTCGAAGTCACCAGCACTCGGCACACATACAGGCAACAGGTTAAAAGCACTGACCCTTTTCTCCACCAGGTATGCTACCCCTGGGCATGGCGCTAAACTCTCTGGAGCCACCGTGAGCCCCACTGGTATCGGGCAAGAAAGCACTGCTGTGATCGCTCCCACTGCCGGTGCTTCCAGGTGTCTCGGGTGCCAATGTAGGTGTCTCGGCGATCCTCGGTATAGTCAGGGTCGGATACACGTTACTGGCGCCACTCGGTGTTCCAGGGCCACTCGGTGTCTGGGCACTGGACGACGGAACGGTTGGTGTGTCCGGCAAACTGGGACCCCGATAACTCGACCTAGCGCTCGCAAGCTCCTCGGCGCAGAGCTGCTGCTGTTGCTTGAGCTCCTCTTCGCTGCCTGGCGCACCGTCTGCTGGACTCACCACGAATCTTCCTGAGTGTTCGAGCGAGAGTAAAGTAGACCGGGTGCGGGAAGGTGGCTAATATATACCGATCAGTAGCGATTGTTTTTTTTTGTCTTTTTTTTTGTGGGTGGTGGGGGATGGACGATCTTATTATGAGCGGTGCGGCTGTTGTTTTCTGTGTGTGTGTGTGTGTGTGTGTGTGTGTGTGAGTGTATGCGCGCGTGATAGTGTGTATATTCTCCTCTGGCCCTTGTGATTCCCTGCGCTCTATGGCTTGGCTCCTCGACTTACCTGCTGATCGGTTTTATTATGACGCAGGAGATTTGAACTGGCTAAATGAAGGATATGATGATTCTCTCGACTGTTAGTTTTGGTGTACCTTGTGACATTGCAATTTGAAAGAGGGCAGGTTACGTTCAATCTTTTAGTAATACATTAATACCTTTAGTGGTTGGAAAAGTTAAACAATTATGGCCATTGTATTGATTAGGTAAAGTTAGAATAGTAGAAACTGTAGAGCTTATGACTTTTGTCATATATTTTTTTTTGTAATAAATTGTGAATCACAGAATAATGTCTGTACATCCAGATTATGGAAAAAATTATTAACACCAGGATGTAATCTACTCGAGCCTTACACTAAGCTAATTTTATTAGATATTCCAATTTCTAATTAATTTCCTTCCCTATTCTCTTTCAGATTGTAATGGTCGTAGTCTTATGTAACCGTATGATATATAATGCATGAACCACGCTGCGTAGTTCGTAGCTCTTGATCGTAAATGAGAAATAAATTCGACTCAAAATAATACCTTTGGAAGTGTTAATGCTTGTTCTAAAACAATATCACTTTCTTCAAACGAAAGTTTACTATATACCGCAATCACACTTATATTACGTAAATTATTTTAGTTAATTATATAGAAAATATCGACTTAACGTTTCTAAAATATGCAAAAGACAATTATAAAAGTACTGTTACAAAATAGCTTAAATATGAATCATAATTAATAATAACATCTAAAAACTAGCATATTATTAATATAATTAAATATTTATACAATATTACAAAAATTACTAGCATATATAAAATTGTAAAGACTTTCATTAAATCATAATGTGAAAACACTATGCTACTTAAATGTACGATTTGTTCTTAAAAAAATCTAGTAGTTATTTTCTAAATAGATTCTAAAAGATAACAAATCTAACGGAACTACTAAAATGAACATTCTTATATTGTATGTACAGGCAATCATAATGTATGTAATTAGAATCTGCAAAAGTTTTACGAATTATCTTATAGCTTATCTTATATTAGTTGATACATTTAACACTTTATGATGAATTCACGAGACTCAAAACAAGTTACAAAAGAATCGACTAAAATCAATTTTAGTACCTACTAATTATCCAGGCAAACTCAATACTACAACGTAAAGTGAACAAGGAATTTTGATAGAATATGAATTTCTGGTGTCACATTAAAAATCCGTGCAAAATTTGATGTTGCATAACGAGCATATGTGAGCAGATAGAAACCAAATGTATACATAGAATTTAAAATGAATTAAGTTGCTTCTAATAACGTAAACGAGAACGTGATCAATCTCTGCGTAGTTAAGGAAAATTGACGTGCACTAGGAGACCAAGAGAGTTTCCTACAAATTTCCATACAAACTCCTAAGTGCACTTTATTTCCTCGCATTTTCTCGTTTCATCTTCGTTAAATTATAATGCAATAATGACAAGCTTCTCGTTTACAGGAATTAATTTTCTCTTGGTACAAGAGTACCTATGTTTTCGATCTGGAGGCAATTTCTGCATTTTTCAAAGAATATACTCATATATCGATGTTTACTTTAATTATAAAATTTATTCAAAGAATTCAGAATTAGTAATATTGGAATATGGCGGCCTCTTAACTTTATTCTATATTTTTTCATTTTCGAATCGTACATTTGTTTCAAGTTTTGAACAAAATTGGTTTTGGTTCCTAATACTGATTATTGCAAACTTCAAAGATTAAATGTTGTTCTCTTGGAGAAAGCAATATCGATGTATGTTTGAATGTTTCTTTTTATAGCAGATGATTAATGATTCTTTCGCCTTGATCAGACACACGTAGAGTTTAAGAAATTTATACGAAAAATGCATCTTTCAATTCTAGATTTTATTTACTTTCAATTAAAAAGAAAAAATCTTATAAATGTTTCAAACAAAGTAATTAAATTATGAAGACCATTGACCATTAGGTACTTTTAAATATATATATACAGCAGAGTAAACCACTCACTTCTCTTATAAATGCAAATGAGCTTAATCTAAATACGAGATGATTTATCACTCGAATATCATTACGCATAAGTACGTGATTTGAATAGTGAGTATAATTTGACCTATGTGTCTCTAGTATCATAAATCTATTCGTAACATAAATCTATATAAATTTCATTTCACTCGTAATGAAAGCACGCATGAGAACTCAAAATTCGATGCTCACATGAATTAATTCAAACTCAAAAGAAAAAAACAATGATCAAAACAAAAAAAAAATAAAAAAAACTCCAATAGGATGACGTCAGCTAATAGACAATCCAACTGTTAGAAAAGCATTCTTAGGTCATACCTATGACGGTGGCGGGTTGCTGTTCCGAGGGCGAAGGCGTCGAGGACAATCTCGTAACCGCCTCCCTGCGCAGAAACTCGACCTTGGCCATTTCCGTGGCGACCCAGCTTGGAATGTCCGGTATGGCGCAGATGATAACGAAACGTATGGCCAGCATAATGTGCTCCAGAGCGACTATAAGCAGTATAGTCTGAGTGGCCGACATCTCCGGGAACATGCGCTGCACCTGGCCGCTGAGACCGATCAGTGCGCAGTTGACCAGTATCGCTACCAGTCCCATCGCTTCCATCGCGTTCTGCCGACACAAGCAATTTTTTTTACTCTCTTTTTTTCCCCTACACTACTTTTGACCTAGTTTGAATAGTGTGTTGGATATTATGATATGAATTTTGAACTATACGGAACATAGTATTTAAAAAATATGGTATACGCACGAATGATTTCAGTCTTAGATGCTGTAATAAATGTATATAGCCCATGTATAAGCAGATTTTAATACTTATATTATATCAAATTACAGCTTTCCAAGCTCTTGGACTAAATAGCTATTTTAATATTCATCATCGAGGTGTTTAACGCTCATCAATATGCGCTGACTTTGACAGCATCGAAATATCCCAACGCTAAGTTTAATTTATCCCGATAAACGATCTGAGTATGATGTATGCAAATGTTGCAAATAAAATAGAAGTTTAATCACGCGCATTCTTCGAAGCTACAGTTAATTTAGATTGTTACGTGATTAGAATTTGTTAATAATTCAAAACAAAATAAAACCATAGCAAAGACAATAAAAAAGCTTTAAAAATAGCATGAAGAACAAACACATGTAATTTAACAAAATATTTTCTTATATGTGATACTGTCCCATATAAAAACAATATTGATTTGAAAACATGTGTATACATCAAACTGTATAATATAAAACTAATGTTTATTAAAAAACATTTTTTCGTAATAAAAAGTTGTTTATTCCTGTCTTGTTCTTGCTTGTTATTTTTAGCTGCCTTTGGTGACGTTACTTCTTTGAAAGCTGGTGGTTCTTCTTGTTGTATATTTATCTATCTTACATACGCGGTATTAGATATAAAAATCTGCGGAAAATAAAGTATTTGTGCGTGCTTGTGAGTAGTTTAAGAGGTACAACTAGACGTCGGAACGAGGGATCCGAGGGCAAACACAAATAATTCCCAACGTAAATATTTGTAACAATAAACTTAATACACTCGCTTCGCTCGGACGAGAAACGTCCCGTGCGCTAAAAAGCCGACTTACTCACCAGTGTTGAAAACTACTATTGTTTATTTAATCCAGACAGAATTTACACATCTTTAAGTACTTTCAAACTTTTCATCTTTATATCATCTATTTTGTCCCATTATATTGTTTATTTCTTTTTTTATTTGCTATAAATATTTGGTTTTTAATGTTTTTTTTTCTCTCAGAGCGATTGTCAAAGAGAAATTTTTGAATCTTATAATTTTAATTTTCTTAACAATGATTTAAAAAATAAACTCGCATTTGCACATTAAATATTTCAAATTTACATACTTTTTCTTATGCGTGAACAGAATTTATAACGAGATCTAATAAAAAGGACTTACTAAGACGTATATTCCGCATTTTCTCATTATTCAATGTGCTAATTTACACCTAGATTCATAAGATTTACTGCGGTTTTATAAGTTCTTTGCTAAAGGAAGGCCAATCAGAATCTCGGTTCGAGATCTACGCTAATATAACTTCGGAAAGTTTTTAAACAGATTATTGCTATTTCTATAGCGTTATACACCCTCCTGTTCATCACAGTGAACTTTAAACTTGCAATTTTCTTGACTCTGACAATGAAATTAAAATTTGTTTGTCGTGTATTAGAAATTTTTCCCTGAAATGCAAATGTACGAAATCCCCACTTTCTTTTGTTATTTGTAAATCTATTAGTTTATATTTAGAAACTTTAGAAATTATTCAGAGGGAAACATAATGTGCATAATGTTCTTCAAGATTTTCTAGACGTGTGTTCTTAGTGTTAGTATTCGTATCACTTTGTGCATTGTACCCATAAGTATGCCAAGAGAGGCGAGATTATAGAGGGTAAACTCGAAACTATGTACCTGCCACGTTCCGATGTTGGATACTCGGCGTCCGAAAGGTCGCTGAAGGACGAAGCACAGCTTGAAGGCATCCCCGCGCAATTCTAAAAGGTTACCCAGCAACGCGGCGAATGCAGCCAGCGGGAACGCCGATGAGAATAGACAGACGTAGCCGAGCTGGGAGAGCATCTCGAGATGTTCCGAGAACGCCCCGTCGTACTGCGATAAATTCGAACGTTTCTTTCTCTACAAGGCTGGATTGGTAATTCCCGTTCTGGTTTATGTGATTGTCGATCGAAAGTCTTAATGTGTCAAATCATTTAAGTTGTATAGAGTTTCAAATTGAAGTTGATTTGAAGAAAAATTTCCATGTTTAATGATGTAAGGTTTTACGAATACTGCAACG
Organism: Megastigmus stigmatizans; assembly: GCA_900490015.1. Lineage (NCBI taxonomy): Eukaryota > Metazoa > Arthropoda > Insecta > Hymenoptera > Megastigmidae > Megastigmus > Megastigmus stigmatizans. The sequence continues at coordinate 13,591 of UELV01181039.1, forward strand.
CATCAAGATTTTCGATCACAATTTATGCTAGTATAATATGTTTTGTACAGACTTCGTGCGCATCATAAAACAAGTTTATCTATGCACAAAGCAAACAGAATAAAAATGTGCCAGTGAAATATGAAAGGGAAAACATTTGTCATGATAATGCAGAGTTTAATTTTGAATTCAATTTTGAAAATAAGAAAAAAAGACTTTATTTATTTTTCTTCATTAAAGTGTACTTTGTTAATTTCACGACTGGTTTTTTGTCGTTAAATAAATATACATATAGATAAAATAAAAAGAAAAACTCTTTAAACTTGGATGAACGTGATATTACCTTCTTCGGTGGTACCTGTGCTTCGTCGATGGAATCGGTGGAAAACGGAAAAAAACTATTTTAATCTGTAAAAAGGATCGATCAAAACACAAGACAACAATTATCACGCGACAAACGACGATAATAAAAAAAATATGATATACTAATGATTGCCACGAAAGAAAGACGGTCACTTTTTGCCGATCGATTTGAACATGTTGTTAGCAAGGTTAGGATAGAGCAGAGCGAGAGGAGAAGAAAAAGGTTGTCGTATATATATAAACATATATTTCATGCGTGCGCTCATCATGAAAATGATATTTTTTAAAGACAAACCATTGCTTTTTTGCTTCCCTTACAGTTTACCATCGGTACAGAGATTCACTAAGAGCAATTATTCTAACGAAAAACACTTAATCTTTTAAAAAATCCTCAACGTTAATTCAAACATTATTTAAGTGTGTTACACTCAGAGTTGAACGTATTTCAGCCAAAATGCGTTGCACTTGACTTAGTTAAAATGTTCTTATCTCAGTGTATCATGCACATTATTTATGCTACATCTAGATTTATTAGTTATTTATAAAATAGGTTTTAACGTTCGTTGCTAAAGTGTATTATGAATCTATAGTGCCATAAATGAAATCTATAATTTATACGTTGCAGTAAAGTCAATTTTTAAATTCTTCAATTTTTATAAATTTTACGTTTTGTAATCAAATTTTGTGTTTCAAAGAAACAAATTGACATTACGACAAGTAGATGCACACGGAAAAATATCAGGTAGAAAATGCAAGAATAATAAATTTCAAGATGTATGCTTATACATATGTATATGGCTTGGAAGAATCTAGATATACACGTGTGGAATTTGTTTCTTTTCATACTTACTTATCGAGGCTGATTTGTGTGCATTCACCCAACTTGAAATTGTCGACATTGTGCAAAAAATGTATAGGTACATGTGTGTTTGTGTAAAACCCTATCATGAATAGTGCCTATATCTCTCACTGACATAAAGTCTACATGAAATTTGATTCCGTGATTATAATCAGTACCTCAAGTAGTCAGGTAAACCATAAGACAGCCCACAGACACAGAGAATATAGTTGTCGAAGAGACACAGTATTAAAAGTAAAACAAATAAGAATGATAGAAAGTCGAAAAGAAAGATCGGCTAAGTCTAGACCAAACCTTGAAAGCAACGTCACTAAGTAGAGAATTAGTTGGGTGTCCTACTCTGTAGAGCGAGCTCTCCAGTTCCGCCTGGCTGACGTTCCTCTGCTGCTTCCCCTTGGGCTCGTCCTCGGTTGCTGTTGTCGGCGCCGTCGTCGTCGTCGTCGTCGATGCAGTCTCCGGTTCCTCGGTTGTGATAGCCACACCTGGTGGTAATCGGGCCTCGCTAGGACTCAAGGCGCCGAACATCTCGAAGCTCAATCTGGCCAGGCGCAGTTGCTCGATCAGGTATGGGACCGCTGACTCCTTCAGGTTGCCGATCACTTGGCGGGCGATCAGCAGGGCTGCTAATTGCTGGAATCAGAGTTTCACTTTTGCTCATGGACTTGGGGCGGACGATTTCTTTAGCTGTCTCGGACTACAATTTTGTACTTCAGAATTAGTCGGTTATTATTTCATTACGTGTGAAGAATTGTAGCTTGGTTATACTGTTAAACTTTTAATATTAGTCAATCGTCAATCGAGAAACGCCCGTTTGTAAAATGAATACGATGCATTTCTCGACATTCTGAGACTTCACAATACTGTAGATATAAAAAGAGTTTTAAAGCTGAACTCTTCTTATAACATAAGTTAAATTTTATTTCCATATTTATAGTTGGAGATGCATTTTAATAAATTAATGGACCTTACGTTACGTTTCATATGCTAGTATGTAATCATAATAACCTACCTCTTTAAGTCTTTCTTGATCTTGAATGTAAAACGCAATGTAAAACAATGAGAGGAAAGAGTTGACAAACTGGAACTGAAATTCGAAGAAGTAAACTTTTTATTCATAAGTTTTTTAAACAATTTCACTGACGACATTAACACGTGTAATAGCAAGGCACTACAGCACACATTTAAAAGAGTTGCCCTTATGATCAAGCTGGCATTAAAACGAATAAATAAAATATTCAGATTTGCTATATATATATATATATATATATATAATATACACACTACTGATTTTGGTGAAATGTGATCAGTTTTTTTAGAGTAGAAAATTTTCCGATCCTAGCAATTTTTTGTATTTTCATATGTATTTTTTAGCGCATAAATTATATGTTATTATATTCGAGCATATGCTTGTTTTGAAAAACTGAACGAAAATGGCTTTGAAAATGTAATTCTAGACCATAAAGTAGGCGTTTGAAAAAAAAACTGTTATTCAAGATAAAGCCTCTGTATTTCAAATTTACATAGTAATGCACGTGGAAAAGGGGAAGAGTTAAGTGAATGCCAACATTTTCATGCAGAGCGCAAATGGAGAATCGATTCCAAATTTGGCATTTGAAAAATGTGTACGTTGCATAAAAGGTCGAGATTTCGGAGATCGGCTTGGCTACGAGGGCAATCGATATAGTACATTAAAAGCGAGGAGGAAGTGTTTTATAGTACAAGTTGAATGACTCATACATCGATAGATAACGGACAGAGCATGTTTTCATTTTCTTTTTACACAGAATGAATATTTGCATTATTTATGTGTACAGCTACATGATACTTGGACAATAGAGAAATGGCACTTTGAACATTCTATTTTTAAATTATTTATACTCAATGCTTTCTACAAAATGAGATATTTTTACGGTCGTACGTTTTAAAAGGAAAATAAAATTGATAATGTTTATCTATCATACAAAAATATTTAATAGTCAATATTATATAGAATTTGATCTTATTATATTAAATTATAATTTGAAAGAATGATAGCTTATTTTACGAAAGAATTATATAATGATCTCGTACTTCTAAAAATCACCAAAAAAGTGTGAGAAGTATGTACATATTCTTCGAGTGCAAAACTTTTTTTTTCTCCACCGTGTATCAATGTGCATTTGGGTGCTCATACAGGCTGGTATATAGGTACATAAAAAAGTTCTAGTGCTGTGCCAGGTTACGGCTTGGAAAAGTCTCGCTTCAAGCGCATCTACACGGATCTTAGAATATTCATTCCTCCGTCTCTTTCATCCACGGTTCTTTCACAATCGTCAAGGTCAATATCTTTCTTTTATTCCTTCAAGCCCGTACAATCGTCGAAACGGTCAAAACTAAATGCGAATGCGCGCATGCGCGAGGATCGGTCGATTTATACACATTTTTTTCTCTCTCTCGTTTGAAGTACTGATCGTTCGATAGTTATAATTCTAAGTATGCACAACTCGCTCTATTTTTAAGCTCTTTTTCCCGTACACTTGTACTCGCTCAAAGTTATAGTTATTCAGAGGTCCCAATTTACTCTTTCCGAAGGCTGAACATTTAGATGTTTAATGGTATGCCACGAGTTTTAATTTTTCATGCTTGGGCATTCGTTATCGAGACTTTTTATTAAGGCAAGTATTACTTTAGCTCGGCTAAATGATTAATCACTGAGGGTAACACTACCAACTGAATCAATGTAACGAGCAGAACGACAAATTGTGCATCTAAGTGCAAACAACAGCAACAAATGTTAAATTATAATGTTAACGGCGATAAGTCACAAAACGGTTAAAGTCTTTTTATTACCAGCGCCACTTTGTAGATCAGATGATTCTCGTACTCGGTGTCAAGGCGATAATTTTCTGCGTTCAACAGACGAAAAAACCATAGATTCTAGTTCTACCTTTTGATGCGTTTTAGTGTTCTAACAAATGAGATATTTTTCTTTTTCTATCTTAATCGTTGGAAAGGAAAGCACTTTTGTGCTCGCGTGGTATTCATTGAACGATCTTAAATTCCCGCGATCAGCTAAAAGTCGAGCAAACAAAGTACATTCCTTTCCAAGTTTCTAAACAAAGCTAAGCCGTGTAAAGAAGAACATAATATTGATTCACTTGCTAAAAAAATAATCTAAAACGTGCATAAAGAAATTTAGCTTGAATAAGAAACTGTCACCTCCGATCAAATCGAATTATTTACAAAATATAAGTACTGCTGACAGTTTCTCGTGCACAATTATAAATGGTACGTATATGTATAAAACGTATAAGTAAAAAACACAACCCGGTACTCGGCGATGATAAATATTAAGAAAGAAAGAAAAAAAAAAAAGGAACCCGCGGTGGTGTCAGGGGCCATCGATTTTACAAACGGGATTACGCAAGTGGTTTTGGGCAGGAAAAAAAAGATCAATACTGCGTGGCAGAGAGTAGTCCGATAGCAAGTGGTGCGCGCGCTCTCTCCTCCAGCGAAAATGAGATTTTCCGCGGATGAGAAGTTTGGCAATATCTGCCGAGGGCGGCAGCGACTGCTACATACATATATATATAGGATACGGTAGAGAAGGGCGGCGTATGGGAGGGTGGAAAAGCTTACCTATGTCGTTGAGCCAGACCGCGACTTTGAAGTAAGCCTCGTCCATCAGTGCGATCACGACGGCGAGCAGCACCTTCGGTACGTAGCTCAGCCAAAATCCATAACCGGCGGCCTCCAGTCGCGCGTCCCACCAGTCCTTCATTTTCAAACACACGCGATCGAGTTTTTAACCGAGTTTCCTGAGGTAGACCGAAAGTTTTGCCGATGCCACGGCCAAAGATTCTCCGTGGCCTCGATATCGTATATATTATGCTTACCTGAATTTGGAAGCTGAGGATCATCACTATAAAAACGAAGAATAGACAGACTGCAACAATTGGTACGCTAACGAAGTAACGAAAGACGTTTCTTTTCCACCTGGGATACGTCGGCTCGTGCCTACCCGTTACCGGTGAAATTTCTAAGGTACCCTGGAAACATAATCGATTGTTCTTTGCCTTTGTAACAACTCTGCACACTTGAAAGTTTTCCCAGTAAAATATCAAAACGTAATGATTTTGCACTTGGCATTATTGAAAAAGTCGATATCAAAGTAGACAATTGGTTTCGTTATTTTTCATATTGACGTAAATGCTGATTATTGCACAATATTAGTTTTCGCAAATTGAAAATATCCACTGCATTGTGCGCAATCGTTAAATTTCCAATTTCCAAATTGTCAATATACAATGGACGAAACACGTTATCATCGTTAACCACCATCGAGTTACGTATATAGAGAAAAACCGCGCATGCTTCGTCCACGTAATAGAGGGCGATAATTTTTCATCTCCTCCGCCGCTACAGCGGGAAAAAAAGATTTATATATGTGCGTGCGGTACAGCAGCGCTCACCGTAAAAAGTGGCCTCGGCTCCAATAGCAGATCATCCCTTTGATCTAGAGTGCCCCACCTATAAGCGAGCTCGGCACCCCTGCGCTTCCACGTCTCCAGATAAACGGTCGCCCATATCACATTGAAGACCGAGAACAGCACGTAAGCCACATCTTCCACCGCCTGATTCCTTCCGATGATGCCGACCTGTATATTATATATCGCAAAGCAATTTCGTTTCTATATTATTATTATATATATATACCCTCCTTGATGGGACTTTACATTTTCGCGGTATTGTCAACACTCGACGATGACGAGATGAGCGTGTTAGAACCGCTGCGGCTATATTGATTTCTTTCTTATTTTTTTTTTTTTTTTTTCACGTCAACCAGCTGCTGCCATCTATTCGCGCGCGATCGTTAATAAATACATTTATAAAATATGACACGCGGCGACGATTACACGTTCGATGTATGCAAATTGATTTTGCGCGCGAGCTCAGCTCGACTTTTTTTTTTATTGCGTTCGGCTTTTTCATTGGCCAGAGCTCACAGCCTGCAGATTACGCGAAAATCTGATGGAATTTTCTTTTTCGTTCTTTTTTTTTTCCTATTGCGAGTGATTTATGGCGTACAAGATGCTCTCTAGCGCAGCGATAAAATTTATGCCCCTCCGGCTTAATTCAAAGTTTTGAAATAGCCTTCGTCGCGGATTATTATTATATGTTTGCTTTATATACATGCAGAGCGGGTAGACGCATTTCAAAATCAACGAAGAACAGCTGCGCTTATTACAATTACTTCGCAGGTCGTAAATTGTCAAAGCAGCTTTCGCGCAAACGTAAAGAATTTCTGCATTTACATTATTCTTTTAACACTTGATTAAGCGTGATATACGCGCTAAAAATGCAAATTCGTTGAAACTCAAGTCGTCACATTTGAAATATTCTTTTTGCAATAGCTGATTCTATAATTGGGGAATATTTTTTAAAAAATCTCGACAATCGGAGTGCATTTGTACACGACTTTGCACATGCACCGCGATTTGTTTGGCACATCAACGAACGCATTAACATTCGAAAGAGAGACATAGCTCACATCACTGTACAAGCTTGATGCACATTACTCACCCAGTATATGACACCTACTGCAGCTGGAACAATGAGGGCGGTGGTGTAGTGGCCCAGCCACGCAAAGTACATTGTGATCTTGACGCCGAAGTACCTGGAGATGTCATCTAAGGGCTGCGGGCTCAGAAACGCCCGAACCCACGATCGCTGCAGTTTCTCCAGTGCTGGCAATTCGTGAAGCGGGAAGACCTGCGCACACGGTTTATACCAGGCAAAATTGCAACGATTATTATCGTAGACGCTCGAATGAGCCGTTAATCGTTATGTATGCGTGTGTTCGACTGCGTTTACGAAAACTCTGTATTACACTTGCTTTGAGAATCTGATTATCTCAATTTGTACTTATTGTGAGATTTCATTGCTGATGAATCTTAGCGATCTTAAAGTTTTTAACGCAAATGAGCTACTCACTTATTTAATGTAACTTACGCTCGATTACGTCTATCGATAAAATGTTCATTGCAGCTGCTATTCAATTATAAAAGTTTCGATAGCTTTTATGCTCATGAGAACGAGACTCAACTGAATTATGGTTTATATGGTTTAATTTAAAACGTAGATAAACTTTTTTTACGATCACTTGGAACTTTTTAACGGTTGTTTTTTTTTACGATTATTATTTTCTTTCGAATTTCCGAGCTTCGACCGAATATATAATTTCAGTAAATAGACTTTTTTCATGTAAATTAAAATAGTGTGGATAAAATTAATTGAAAACAATAATTCATATTTATTTATTAAACTAACGAAAATTTCAATCTGGATTTATTTTAGAGTTAATACAATTATGATTGAATTCAAAGCAGTATACACTAAAGTCATAATTAGATAAACTTTCTAAACATATGTTCTTATCATACTCGTTACATAAACATCACAATTTCTATTTCTGCACCTAATAATCGATTATTGAAGGAATTTGTCAAAATTATAAAGTTAATAAAAGCTTTATCAGAAGTTTCGACATTTAATGGACGTATTGACAGTGCTTCAGCGTTGCTAAAAACTTTAAAGCCACCGAAACTATAAGTACAGCATAGATAAAACTTTATATACAACTTTTATATTTTGTTGTTTTCAACATTAAATATGTTGCAATAATCCTTTGATAATGCAAACAAGTTATTACTTGTAGTGAATATTTAAAAAGAACGAGGTTAATATACGTTAGGAAGAAGCTCGATAATGATTCAAGGCAAAGGAATTTTTGTTATATAAGCAAGCAAGCGAGCAAGTGTCAAACCTGTGAAATGATGCCCGAGGAAAGGCATTTCGGAATGATCGCCTGGCCGTCGACGAGCTTGAGGCCCGGCAAACTATTGAGGTCGTGCGGACCCGCCCTTAAAGTATGCAAAAGGTGAAGGACCAAGGACTGACGCTCCTGGGTCGTGAAAAAGAGGCTTTGGTCATCGCTGCCCTCGAAGCAGCCAGCTTCCGAGCCTACGAACTCCTTCAGGCCGCCCCCATACTCGTGCCGCAATCGCTTCGGTAGATGCACCTCTTCCGCGGCTTTTAGGAGTCTGTGGGCAAGGTTTATATTACGGCCGGCATCCTCGATTAATGTTACCCTTTGATTATTACCAGAGATTTTATGGGATACGGAGATTGAGAAGCCCTGCAGGACCGAGATTGGAATGGTTTACAGGTTGTAGTCGCGGGTTTATGTATAATATACGTGGGGAAATAGACTGGTGTAGCAGTAGAATAAAGATCTTAAATTATGTAACGATGTGAAAGCTTAATTATGTTGACTTTGATAATACCATCGTTAAAAGTTTACAAGTAGTTATTCAGTTTTCGAAAAAACCTATTGTTGACCTATATTATATATTTCTAGTCGCGAGATGTAATTTTTGCACCTTGCACTTCTACCGTAACATTTGAAGTATTGATCGACACGGTGTATCAAAAGTTTTTCCCCTCGTTCCACGCTTTAACCGTCTGCTTTTTTCGAAAAGAGATTTTAGGGACCTTCTTGTACATTGAAATAGGATATCAAAATATACAGTTTCGAATAACTTCAAAGTGGGTCAAACTGAGGGGAGGTTCGAGGTAAAATTCAGAAAATAAATTTTAGACAATTTCGTTGATTCGACTGCGACGGTCGAATTTAAAGTTTTCGAGCACATAAAGGATTTAAAAGAAATTAGGAGTTTGTTTGGAAGTAAAAAAAAACAACATTCGATCTCTGTGGCTTGAAAATAGTAAATATCTTTTCCTTGCACACGTAAGCATCAATCAAACGATTTAAACAACGAGGCATTGAAAATTTAAAAGCCTTCATACTGAATTTTTCAACGACCGTGTTTCTGTTGCACTCAGATTTAAATGCCTCGGCTCCAACACAATTAAATCGATCCTCGAAGCTCGATTCCCACGGCAACAATTTATCTTGGAAACACTCTAGGTTCCAAAGATCGATAGCACAAAGGTGTGTACATTACAAGTGTCGTATATAGTTTTCACACTTACACTGAAAACGGCGCTGTCAAATAGAATCCGTAACTATCTGACGAGGCGTGATGTCGCACGTGTACCACAAGTCCTGGAGATCCGGCGCGAAGACGTCCCAGAAGCCACATTAAAGTCTCGTCGTTGCTCCCGCTCGGGAACATCATCACGACGTCGCATTCCTGTATTAAACACACACAACATATATATTTATGCATAAGCCACACCGGTTTAGAATATCGACGTTAGACGTACTACCAGCTTGATTAAAAGTTTGCGCTTTCTGTTTCTGCGAGATGCGTTCTATCGAGTTGCAGTTTATTCGTGTATAAAGTGTATACTGCATGGAATGGATTAGTGTGCGCCGCTGGTTTTGAGTGAATAATGAAGGGGAATATCCTGAGTGAAAGGGGAGAATCGCATCGAGTCAGTCCTTCTTCGACAAAGTTCTTGAATATCATTGTGGTGTATTATAGCAGATAATCGCGCCATGCAATAGGTGCAATAATCCTATTATAGTAGAATAGGTGCATCAATCATTCGCTTCATATTACGTCGAATTTCAGTAATTTTAATTTTCACTCGTTCGTTCTGAGTTCACCGCATTCTGTTTTAAAATTTAATCATCTTATATACTATAAACTTTAATATTGCATACTCTAAACCTTAATATTCAATTCTAAATGAAATGATTAAATCGTAATATAAGGATTTATGATTTTAGAGATGTCACGTTGAAGTATAAATTCAATAGTTAGAATGCCCGCGTTATTTTAACTTCCTCAATAAATAAGTTCTATAAACTAACGCACCACTGCTTTTGCGAGTGTATTTATATCTATTATTGTTTCTAGCTGTCTGATAATAATACTTTTAAAATTCTATATTAAATATATAAAAATGGCGTTGGTTAGGTCACGGATATTCTCGCGCTTCGTCTTCAGCGTATAAGCTCCAAGTATAGTCATACTTTGTTCTTTGTCAAGCTTTGAATTGTACCGAGTATATAGATGTATATCGAAATGCTCTACGTGTAGAAGTTTGAAAAGAGTATATATAAATCCACGGTCACATTCCCGGCGGATTAATTTCCGGGAAAAAAAAAACAAACTTTCTGATAAAGTGTGGTGAAAAAAAAGTACCAGAAATAGCTTATTCCCGGGTGGAACGGGCAAAAACTGGGCGCTCAACTTTTACCGTGTCAATCCTGCCGCGGGGTGCAATTTCTCATAATAGAACAACTATAATAGCTCGTTTCGAGGAGTACGGATTTTGTTCGCATCTGGTATACTTGTAATTTATATTTCAATACGTTTAATACAGAGATAGTATGTTAATAATGCGAATTTTCCAATAAATCGTAACAATTGATGTTCATCAATGACTTTGCGTTACGATAATTACGTTGATTTTGTAGAGCTTGGATTCATTTGGATTTAATAAAGAAAAAGATGAAAGCTCCTTTTATATTAATCTAATTTATAGGTCATCGCGATCTCTCTAACATTATCGATAATTAAGCTAGTGCACAGCTCCTCGTTAGAGGAAAAAGAACAGGAAAAAGGAAGGCGATCCGATAGTTTTTCGATTCCTCCGAACTTAATGGTGCAAAAGATCAGGTAATGAAGCCATGGCTGTCGAATAAAAAAAACCAAGCGACAGAGAGAAGAACGAGGGCCAGTAAGCGCATTTACTTGACCGTCGCTATCGGGAGAGAATTAACCGAGGGAATCCCCTGCGGAGAAAGGCTGACGGAACGGCGCAAAATGGTTATTCAAAGCTCTGCACTTTTCGCTCGGCATACGCCACAAAAAAGCCAGCCGATTTGATCCGCTATTTGCCGGAGCGCATCGGAGAGAAAGAGTCAACTGCGTATATAATGTTAAAAAAGTAGCTTTTTGTTTCGTCACGGTTCCAAGATCCCCTCCGTAATCCGGGGGGAGAGTTCGACGGAATTCTGGCACGAGGTATATAAGGACGTATAGAGCAGTATACAGGGAGGATAAATAGCGTGATAGATGGACGAAGAAAGAGGCGCACACATGCACATTCTGGCGATCGTCCAAATTGTCTGGTCTCTATAGGAGCAGAGGAGCGCGAGTCAAAAGGCCTATGTGTGTACTATACCGATACGCGTATTTGTACTCGTGGCGACACGTCTGACCTAGTAGGTCCTCTTACTACTGCGACATCGTTCCTCCTTTCTCTCTATAGTATTGAGCATAATCGTGCTGTTCGGGTGCTTCGTGGGATTAGGCATAGCCGCGACACGGATAAACATTCCTCGTCTATACTACGTGATTCCCGATAGATAACGCAACCGCCTTTCGTTTGCTACGAAATCAAATGAATGACCGAAATCACATATACGCTCTTTACACGAGTGTGATAGCAAATTGAGAAATTATTGTATTATTATTTTACGCAGTGATAATTGTTTTGGAAAGTTTACCATCATTTTATTTCTAGATATCTTTCGAACAGCTTATTCCACTAAGCTACGTAAAAATACATTTCAGATCCTTTAATAAATATCTCTCTATACAAATAGGGATTAATAAAACATGTTTCCATATACATAGTCACTGCATTAAATAGCGATTGAACTCGAGAACGAACGTGGTCTAAAGCGTAGTCGGCACCGCAATTATTTCCCACTGAATATATCAATAGAATTCCGGGAAGTCCGTTAAAAGTAGCTCCTCGACTGCACGCGTATGCCAAATCTTATACACACATAAAAAGCTGAGTTCGCGCAGTATTTATATATATATATATAGAAGCGAGATAAAGTGCGTACTGGAGATCTTCCAGACGACTTGGTAGCCCAGCGGATCGCGTCCAACGATTTTTCTTCCACGCTAGTTTCACTCCTCATTGACTGTCCGCGTACTGCTCTTTTTATTTATACTTCGGATACGCATCTCTCTCTCGTGTTCTGATTATTAGTTGGAGAATTACGCGCTCGGGTAGGTTTGAATCGAAGAGAGCGATACAGCTATACAAGAAAAATGTTGCTCTTTACGAAGCGATTGATTTTTGTCCTGTGTGCGCGCAGAACTCGATGAATTCGATTTATTATTCTGCGGATGCGGTATATCGATATTTTACGGAGCATAATGGTGAGAAAAAGGTTGGTCGCGGACGGAGATATGTAGATTTTACGCGGTTGCGAAGATGACATTTTTCTCATGAATAAGGCGGGCCTCATTATAACGCTCGAAAGATGTAAATTGTATTAATATCGAATATATAAAAGTTGCTTAATAGACAAGTAATTGGATCGGAAAAGTTCTTTTCATACTCGTTCCACTATGGGGAATTATACGGCTGATGTAAATTTTAAATTTCTCGTTATTCTTACATTAAACCGGCACATTCATTAATTCATAAAGACAATAAAAAAAAAATGTTTCTACGCTAATCGTTAATTTTATCCTACTCTGATTTTTCTCATGTCTTGGAACGCGTAGTTCGCGTTCGAGTCCTTATCTCGGCTCTTTATTTATTCGGCTCAATGTATCGTTGAATTTTGGCAGGCTGATATCGAAAACTCACGAGACACAACCTAGAACTGTCAAGCGTGTACATTTCACACACACATATATATATATCGAATCGATTGGCTTGTAACATATAGTATCAAAAACATATCGCATGATGTGCAGTATCCCGCTAATGTAACACGTAAACGGCTGTATATATTAATAGAATCGATGTAAATCGTCGGCGCTTTATCGATAAAAGAGATTTTATATAAATAAAATAGCGATAATCGTTTTTTGTTACTTCCGGTGCCGAATGAATTTAAAAATATACACTATACTCATTCGATTGGAAGTGACAGCGGATAAATTCATCGAATACAAGATTAATTAGCTTGCAGATTTAATTCCCAACAGGACACATATGAAATATCTCTCTTTGATTCGGAAAAATTTCCATCATTCAAAATGCAGCCGCGTCCAACGCGCAAATCCTTTTTGTAAACATCGCAAGAATATCAAAAGAGCCATAGAAGTGGATGCGTATACTTTCATCTTTAAATTGAAAGGAACATTTATTTCCGTCCAGGGTAACAAACACTCGTCGCTTTTAACGATACGTAAGCGTAGAACCGCCGCCAATATAAAGCGCGGCTCTACGGCAGATGATTGGAAAGTGGCAACGTTGACGATTCGATCCACGCCCGCGGCGGGCATGTATATACAAGAGCAAATGCGCAAGGCGCGACACATTGTTAAGATCTGGCCGTATAACCACACCAGCCGATTGAGCCAATATACCGATGGCTCGTCATAGTACGAGGGCCGCGTCCGTCCGTATATCCGCAACTCAAATATTCCTACTGCGTGGACGGCGAATCAATAATGGACTGTTACTATACGAACAGGAAGGATCGCCCCCCACGGGTAGAATAGACTCCGAGCCTGTCTAGCTTTCCGCGAAACACACACGCTCGCGTGTTATACGAGCTTATACGTTACCTGGAAATGAGGCGTGCAGCGAACGCTGATTTTTATCGGGCCGATTGTAATCGATTTTGCGTTAGAAGTTGATATGCGCGCCGATGATGGTGAGCGATTTTCTTTTTCTCAGCTATATAGATGATTAAAAATATGCTCTTTGTTCGCGCACGCTAAATATTAGAACGATGTACAAATCGAATTGTGATATATTATTTAAATCAGAGCTATTAATTTAATTATTTTCCTTGTGCTCGAAATTTTTAATCAGCCATATACGAAACTGCCGCATTGAAAGGTCCATGTATGACATTCACCGAACTGCATACCGTCAAAAGCGCGAAAACATAAGACTCAACTCGAAGTTTCGCTTATGCCAAATAGCCCCCGGTCGCTTATTAGTTTTACAAATGCTACGGACCTGCCCCAGATTACGAAAGTCCAGTCTCACTCGGTCTATTTTCCCCAAAAATTCCAAAATATATATACGCGATAACTTAGTAAGCTAAGTTTCTCTCTATAAGCCCGTATATGGGTATAAGGATAAAAGCAAGGTATAAGAAACAGCTGTTGTAGATGAAAATGACCCATTTTATTATTTTCCACTTTGAGAAGCTTGTACGCGAGAAAATGGCTTAGCGATTATCGTCGAGCTTTCGTTAGTTTGATAACAAAGTATATAGTATTGCGAGACGTAACGCGGCCTATCGCTACGATCAATATTTCTAAGAATATCGCTTTTGGTAAGCTTTTATTCATGGAAAAATTATCGACAGATTCCTCGCAATTGATATTATTTTAATCAAAAACCACGAGTTTACGCATCGTATTATAAACACCGCATACACGCGTTTCCAAAGGTGCACCCGATAATATTAATAAATTAACAGCTCTACTCGGTTTCCCTATTCCCTTACTCAAATCCAGGCTATACATGGACACACGGCAACAAACAAAGCAGCCATCGACCCATTATATCCATCGCACCCGCAGCAAAGTAAACGTATTATCAGCGCATTTAAAGCTCAACACACTACCAGAGCCTGAGAAAGAGCTGCGGTTCAGCGTCGTGTTATCAGCCAAAGTGAATTCGGGAATTGTAATACAGAGCGTCTGCAACTATAGAAATCCACTCGATGTGTGCACCAGTGCTGCACTCGAACAATGAGAGCCTGTATAGAAATACGGCTAGACAAGCGGCATCTCGCTTTCGCGCCCGGCTATACAGCAAATATATTCTTCGTCGGCTGAAGCGCGGATCGATGCGCGGGATGTGTTGTGCACGAGTGCGAAACGACGAGGGAGAAGATAATGACGGAGACGCCGATGCCGCAACAGACGGAGGAGGAGCTCTCTCTGCTGGAAATTGGCGATAAACTGCTTATCCAAGATTCGGACGAAGGTCGCGAGGAGGCGGCTCAACAAGTTTTCGAAGGCGAAAACTCCCAGCGTACACCAACGTCTATTTGTGTCTTACAGTACCGAGAATTTGGAAAGAGTATTTTTTAACATTGTCGTACGTACAAGTTTGCGCGAGTGTTGCTTTAACGTATTTGTAGGTTGTATTTAATGCGGGAATGGTGGAAATGTCGTGCTTTAATGAGTCTCATGTGTGCGCCGCGTTTATGCATAAATGTTCACCAAAGCCATTCGACTGCACCGTGTGGCAATCGAGTTAAATACATTTTCAAAGTTTAAGCGTTATACGAGATACGTAATGGTACTGCCAATAGTAATGCTGCGCATATATGACCTGGCGAATTCATTAGCTTTAAGTGAAATGCGTATATATATATATATATATATATACGTGGAATATTGCGCGAGTTTGATGTATAAGAGTTCTGGGGAAATGAAATTTTGATAAATTTCGTTAAATAAAGAGTATAAAGATTTGTTGTGAGACGATAAAGTGTAATTTGAGCGAATAGTGCATGTATACAACCATTCGATTTCTCTGTAAATAATATTTCTTATTTATTTTAAAAATAAGAGGGTTTTCCCCTGATGAATTTATGAATCCGATGAGAATAGCATTTACGTGCTATGTATACACACTAAAACTTTTGATACCTTTTTTGTTCGTGAAAAATTTTTCATTTTTTGTTATTTACGAATTCTACTGTAGAATTTGACGAAATTCGGTAAAAAGTTTTAAAGTTCAAATTGTGCTTTACATAATTTAAAAATATGCTTGAATCATTGTTAACTCTTATTTTTTTATTACAAAAGACACACTTTTTTATTCTGGAATCAGTTAAAAATGACTTAATTATCAGGATAGAAGACGGTATATACCCGTATCAAAAAGTCGCGTGCTCAAGAAATTTTGTGTTCGAGCATTGCTTTTGAAAACTTATTTAGTTAATACTGCAGAAATACACATGAAGTATCTTAGGTCAAGTATCAGATATGCTTAAATAAAGGTCCTTACAGCCGTTTTCTTATACATAATATGCATACATGTAATATTGTTGAAAAATACGTAGACACGTTCTGAGTAACTTAATTGATAATTGTCTTGCGTAGCAATTAATATTCTTCAATCGCACACGCCGAATGATAGTCCCCACAAGTCCGCTTAATAAATAAAAATATAATGTATTTCATTATTCTCATACCTCCTAGATTCTTCGTACGAACCAAATTTTAATAATACCAGAGCACAATATCCTCATCGCATTTTTCAAAGTCGGCCCGCATCAAACATCGTCCCTTAACCATTTTTCAAAAAGATAAAACACAGCTCATAACCCACAGAGCTCCCATTATCCCCACCTGACCGCATCGTAATTAATTACATTTTAATTGTCAGTAGAAACTATATCGGCTCGTGTGCAGGACGTGAGGAAAGGTGCGCGTGGCTAATAGCCAGCTTATTAATGCCTCGACAGCTGACCTCTCGCGCGTTAGAGAGAAAACTTATATATATATATATATATGTGTGTGTGTGTGTGTACACGAGAATGTCGCGCAATGGGATAATTCTGATAAACGATTTAATAAGCGACGCACGAGCTCCGTAGTAACGCTGAAAAGCCATTAAACCTCTCTTGTTATACGCGCCTACGGCAGCTTGCAAAAGACGCGCGGCTATATACTACACAGGGGATTTAACATGTGTATTTCTCTGCGATATACTATATGTATGGGGATGAGGGATACGCGATGATAGCGCGGATATGGAAGTGATGGATGCGTGGGTGATGTATGTACGTTCATGGGGTTTGTTTGTTTGATGAAAGATGGGACGGCTTTTGGTGCAGTTTTCGTTAGTGTTTTGTGTATAACTTGATCTAACTAATATATAGAAAATCATTAGTTCTATCGATTAGTAACCCGGGGAAAAATGATTTATACATAATTATATATAACCATATATAATCCTATATATATATTTATATAACCATATATAATAATTTATGATTATATATAAATATATATGTATATTGTCTCTATATAATTATATATGACTATACACATATGTACACGTAAATGTATAATCGAATATGGTCATACAAAATTATATATAATTGTATATAGTTTGCCAGAATGGTCACATAAGGCGGATTTTTATGCGATTATATATAATTGTACAAAACTATATATAATTATACATAATTGTATATATTTAGATGCATTGGTATAAAAGTATATATAGCTGTATATTCATGTATATTAACCAAGTTCATATATAATTATATATAATTG
>UELV01181041.1:0-12557 GCA_900490015.1 Megastigmus stigmatizans
ATAGTATTACTGTCAAGTGTTAGTGCGTCTGGACTGGTTAGATCGGAGACGGTTTGCACCACGGCCGCCACCCCAGTGGTAATATTATCAAAGTTAGTGTAAACGGCATCAAATTCTTCGTTCAATTTAGTGTCCAGTGAAGTTAGTCTATTTAAAATTTTTGTCTCGAAGCTTTTAAATTTATTTTCTAAAATTAAGTTTATATTTTATTCGAATTTTTCGAATTTTTCCTTTAATATTGCATTCTCTGTCGCCCGCTCAGTTCGATTTGCCAGAAGCTCCACCAGCATTGAGCTCTGGTTTTGTATTACAGCCACAAGATTGCTCAGACTCTCACTAATATCCTGGAGTTTATCCTCTACAGCTGGTAGTACATTTAGAAGTTCCTTTAGGGGTCGAATACGCTTAATAGTGTCGCAATGGTGTCGGCCTGAGGTGGTTTTGGAGAAATAGCTGATTTTTTAGTAGCTTTACCACTGTGAGAGGCGACTGCGGTACTACTCGCAAAACTTGACAGCAAGCGCTTGCTGTTATATACAGTATTATTATTTAGGCGGCTGGAAATAAGGCTGCACCTATTGCTCTTGTCGTGTTCTACACGTCTTCATAGTAAAATAATCTTTTAATTTGTGAAATAAAATTAACGAACAATGTTGTGTTTTAAAAATAATTTTTCTTAAGTAGAATGTCTAGCAAGTCTTATAAATTGCAAAATAACGAAATCGTTTAAAAATTTCATTTCAAGAGCAATCACCTTGCAGCTGCCTAGCAGTGAGTTGCGAAATCGCTGACGCGACATTCCCAACAAAATACGCGATCGACCATCGACCTGGGCCACGCATGGCAATTGAACGATTTACGTTCCCACCCGCGTAGTTATACCGAACATATAAAAATACCCGCGACATTCCTTTCAGTGCCATTTCTTTACTCTGTCTCTGTGCTCGTGCGTTGTGACCGGTCCTCTAAAGGGAGAAGAACTTCGCTCTCGTGTGTCATAAGTAATTGACGGAAGTGCCCGTCGAGTGACTCCAGCGTGAGCAGTGTGAAATCAGCAGATCCAACAACTATCTCTAGATTAAGCAGTTCTACTTGGCCAGCGAAGAGTCATCAAGGGAGAACCTCGATTAGATCCGCCGGCAACGACAAAGAAGAACTAGGAATTGCGAAAACCTGCCTATCCAAGCGATAGTAAGTTAACCAAACCATTAACATATATATGTCTAGCGAGCGCGATTAAGTAAATGTAATTTTGCGATTGCAGATGATATATTAATAAATATAAAGGGATATTAGAATAAGGATAATATTGTAAATTATTTGTAAGAACATTATTAATGATTGTTATAAATTTCTGAAACAACCTAAACTAAAATTGTGTAAAAGAAAAACATTCATTGAAATACCTTTTCCCTCTATATCTAATTTATGAATTCAAAAGTTTTAAATATTTGTTACTAAATTCTACTTACTCTTATACAATAATAAGAATATTAAAGATTAATAAAATTACATAATAATATTCATTTAAAATTAAACTTTTACGATTCTAATTTCTCTCTTATTGTGTCAGTAATTCGACGAGACGAATAAAAATTCACTAAATATATATTATATATTTACATTTTAAATTATATTTACATAGTAAATCAATTGATTTTTGAGCGATAATAATGATTCTCGAGTGAAGACCGGTTCTCGCTTTAATAAATAATTATTTGTTAAAATAAGCACGAACTTACGACGACCTTCTTTTGTCATAAAAGGAAATACGGTCATAACACTCTCCTCTGAGAGACTTGGCATGTCCAAGTTTAGAGGTCTCGATGATGACGCCAAATTATCCTTATTTAATGTGCCATTACTCGTACTACTTAAATTGTTATTTTTTTTGTTATTAATTTTTGTATTCTTAGTTTTGCTGAGGCTAGTAGTGGTACATAATTCACAATAAAAATTTTTGTTAGCGGCTTTAGTCGCTATAGCCTCTGTCCACTTATGACAATCGGTGTGGTACAGCTTTTTGCAATTTTTACATTGAATTAACAAATTATTTTTTTAATTGTTTTTTTGCATTTCAAACAGGAAGTGCGTTCAGCCATCTTAATAATGAACTTAACTTTAAATGAGAAGGTCAAAAAAAATTTTAAAATAATAATAGAGAGAGAGAGAGAGAGAGAGAGAGAGAGAGAGAGACTGAAGAGCGAGCAAGTGCGCGAATAAGCACACGCGCGCGAGAGGAGCCGATGCTCCCAGCCCCTGATTTTTCTGCCTCTCTACACTACAGCGGCACTACCAGTAGCAGAGAATCCTTCATCGGCAGCGGCGCAGGTCGGGATACGTCGGAGAGCATACGGCGGATTACCAGCGGGCAGGCGCCTGAATTACTTTCAGGCGGTGTTCAGCGGGTTGCCGGTGTACAGGCGCCCGCTACTGCTCCCATTTTCAACTCCACACCAGCGAAGCTCGCGACGGTTTCAGTCGCACCTTCGACTTGTGCCGCGATTACGCGCGTGTCATCGAGCATCCTAAATTTAATGGAAATGCAGTTTGATTTGCTCTGGAGAACATTCGCCGATTTCGAATCTCGGATAGAATGCAGACTTGGTAAATTTATAAATGAGCCAAATACCGCACCAGCAGCGGATCAGATGGTTCACAACATGATTTCTCAGGTCTCCTCTCTTGAACGAAAATTGGACGCGCAGTCAACCCAGCTGGGGGACTGCACAGTGATCGGTTAATGATGCTCCGTGAGAATAAATTATTACAAGAAAAAAAAAAATGCGCTTGTTGATAAAATTTCAGAGATGGTCGACGATGTCGCAAGTAACAATAAAATAAATAAAAATTATGTTAAGTCTGACGACGAAAATGTAAATAACGAGTCAGAGGTGCTTGTCTCGTTGGGCTCCACACATAAATCTACAGCCCCTTGTCACTCGTGCTGTGAGAGCTCTGTAGCGGGATATATCGAGAGTACTGAGCACTTTAAGTTCTTATAAATGGTATTTTAGATGAAAAAAAATTCAGATGCCAATATTGAAAATGTTGCCTTAGCAGTGCTCAGCACTGTCCTTCCTACGCTGTCTAGGGAGGACGTCGTTGGAGCTCGCGTCCTGCAGCCTCGAAGTGCCAGCAGCGATGGGTCGGAGGAGACCGGCAGTGGCACGGTGATGAGACCGAGAAGACCGCCATCTTGTGTAGTTAGTCTCGCCAGCAGAAAGCACGTTTCAGAGATCATTCGTTAAATCCGCTTCTCCTGACCATGAATCTGTCAGGCACTTGCAAGACAGGAAAATTTTAATTAATGAAATGCTCTCGTCTGAATCATATCGAAAATATTTGGGCTCAAGCAGCTTGCTTTGAGGCTGGGCTTTAGGTACGTCTGGCACAGTGGTGGCAGGTTCTTGGCCAGAAGGAGGGGAGACGAGCGGGCGCATATTTTCACCTCCGCTGCGGATCTGCAGGTGATAGCTGATGCCTATCATGGAGGGATTGACTGCCCTGCTGCTCGAGTTAACATCGAGGAGCAGGGGTGACCAACCTAACATTGGAGGCACTGTATCCTCTGCATGACTTCCACGGGGCACTGCTGGTGGGGCGACGGACGGAGTATTGAGGGCGAGCTTTCTCAATGTGAATTCCTTGAGAGGTCACTTTGAGCAAGTCCGTCATTTTTTTGCTGAAGGTTCGTCTTAGTACCTTTTCGGGATCGCGGAGAGTTGGCTTGCCCCAGTCGTCGACAACAATCTCATTCGGATTGAGGGATACAGTCTTGTGCGTCAAGACCATAATATTCATGGCGGTGGTGTTGCCTTATATATTAGAAATGACGTCAAAGTCAAAGTTTTGTCTACATCAAAAAGTACGGGTCCATTGAAACCATCTATACCGGAATTTCGCATGTGTGAGGTACAAAGGAGCAACTCACCGCCAGTCTTGGTGGGAATAGTTTATCGGCTCCCAAAAATTGCTTTTAATAGAGACCCTGATTTTCTTTCTTCCTTGCGAGATTGGTGCGGCAATTATAGCCATAAAGTTATCATGGGGGATCTGAATACAGACTTGTTGTCGCCGAGTGGTGATGCAGAGTTTATTCGGAATCTTTAGAATGAACTCTCCCTGAAGATCATCCAGCATGGCTCAACGAATCATATAAACACATCTCATAAATGGATTGACATAATACTTGTTGACGATAACGATACGGTACGTGACTTTGGGAACAATTTGGCACCCTTTCGCAGTAGGCACAGCATTATTGATGTCACTATTGACCTTTGTATTGTTTTCCTCCAAACGATGTTTTTAGTATCATAAGATAAATTATGAGCAGCTTAATGAATTGCTGTGTCGCTGCGACTGGTCGTCATTTCACCCACTAGACTCAGACTTTAACTTAAATGGGGCGGTTGATAGTCTCGGGTCGAATCTATTGGAAGCTGTTAATGAATTAGCGCCTTTAAAAACTGTCATTCCACGTAAGGAAAAAGCACCATGGATTGGGACCGAGCTTCAGCTCCACATAAACAAACGAAACGCTACGCATCGACGATATAAAAGGACCGGGAGTGTTGTTTTGCTAGATGAGTTTCTTCGTCTTCACAATGAGGTCGAGATGCGTATGGATCAAGAGCGCACCTTCTATTTAAGTAATCAATTATCTGATGCTCTTGATCATAATAAGGATATCTGAAAGGAGATGCGTAATCTTGGCCTCTTGCCAAAGAGCAAGGAGGAGTTACATGGTTTCACCCCGGACGAGCTTAATTCTCACTTTGCAGGTGTGTCGGTCGCACCCAATGAAGATATTGAGAATCTGATGGACATTATTTTTGCTGCTTCTGAAGATGGGTTTTCCTTCAAGCCAATTAATTTGGCTGGTGTAGTTCTCGCCATTTCCCATTTTTCATCACAGACGAGGGGTGTGGACGACATGCCGCCAAGCGTAGTAGTTAAGTCTCTGCCAGTGTTGGGGAATTATATCTCAGCACAGACCTCGTACCTCTACCAATCAACGGTACCCCCGCTCTCTGAACCCGCCCCTCTTTCATCTACCAAAGTGTACGAGGCCTCGTCTACGGGTGCCAGTGGAGAAGAGGTTTGGTTCGCCCATCTCTCCGTCTATGTTCCAAACGGCATAACTTCCTCGCGAACGCTCGGACTCTGACGAGTTAGATCTTTCTTCACCTCAGTCAAATTTTTCCGCTGGCGTTACAGGTGTGGATATGACTGATAAGCCACCGACATAACTCGCTGCCTTTGAGGCTGATTTTAACGATTTCAAGGACTCTATGACAGAGATGAGTGCGAATATTCACGCCTACCTTATTGTAAATCGGAAGGAATTTAATGCCTCCCTTTTGGGCATTCGGCGCGACGTTGCGGAACTGATTTGAGTGCAAGTATACGTTCTGAATTAAGTGTGCCTCGCGCAGCGATTGCGTCTCTAGATTCGCGATTGCAGGCTCTTGAGAATACGGCGACGGTGCGTGACTCTTCAAGTGCCGCTGGCGGTGAGGTGGATGAATGCAAAATCCTTCTGTCAGGTACCCCTCCGCGCAGTGGTACTTGATAAAACGACTCTTTCCAGCCGCATACTGATTTTTCTTTAGCTGTCACTTCTTGTTGGTTCAATTGTACTCATTCGTGAGTGGACTGCGGGTGCATCGGCTTCGAGACGTCCTTCCTATATAGATATTATTATAACAATAGATTTTAATGCGAATATGGGTTTGAGAAACTCAGCATCTCGACACATGAATGAACTTATCCATTCTCATTCACTTTATCTTGTTCCTTCAGAGCCCACTCATCACGCTATCTGCTTAAATCATCACTAACATACATGGCTCGATTTATTTATCATCAACGAAGTTTCCTGTCTAACCTCATACCACAAGTCAGCATCACCTTTCATAGTCGGTCATAACATAATAAATATTAGATTTAAGTTTTTTAAATCTCAGCAAGCGCATAAAACGATACCATCTCGCTCACTAAAGCGTAAATCTTCTGAAAGGTTAAAGAACTCAATTCATCATCACTTTACGCGTTTCCTTCCGGCAGATTCGACTTTAGATTCTAATGTGCAGTCTTCTTCGTCTAACTGTCCCATTCCACTCTGTTTTGCTGGTCCTGTCACATGAATTAATTTTAATGATCACTCTGAGGGTTTATCCAAGGTCGTTCTAAATGCCTTCAACGAAGTAGCTCCCATCCGAGAAATTTCTCTCTCTTCTTCCCGCAAGCCATGGGTAATCAGCGACATACGTTATCTCATGCGAGAACGAGACAAAATTTGCTCTGGCAGCAATCATGTTTTTCTTCGATTCAAGGCCTTGCGTAGTCGTGTCTCGAACAGGCTCGAAATGGCTGAAAATAATTTTCTTGCTAGAAAACTCCAGGGTACGCCAGATGCCTCGGCGAAGTGGCGCGAGCTCCGGCGCATGGGTTTATCGGGCATGCCGCGTATATCTCCCTTCACTTACTTTTCGTGCTCCGATCTAAATAGACACAACGCGTGCATAATAGCTCATCTGTCCCCGCTCTCGCCTGAGGAATTTGATGCATTGCTGTTGCACTCTCCTGCTGACTCGTTGGCTGATGAAGGCAATCTTATTTATTTCTCTCCTGCCTCACATCGCAAGGTCATGCAGGTTATCAATCGTTCTACCTTCAAAGCAACGGACCCTGATGGCATTTCGACAGAAATGCTTAAGATCGTCGCTCCTTCTCTCGTGGCTCCAATAACAGCACTATTCAACTCGTTTTTGAACTCTGCCACCTTCCCGTTACATTGAAAACGAGCTTTTCTCACTCCACTAACGAAAAAAGCCACGATGACATCGATGTCTGATACGCGCCCGGTGGCGATGCTCTGTGAGATCTCCAAAGCCCTTGAATGGGTCACTCATGGGCAGCTATCGCGTACCTCGAGGAATCCGGCCTCGTGGATCTAAGGCAGGCGGATTTTCGGCGTGGCCACAGCACTCAAACGGCCCTTCTGGGGGTCCTTAACGACGTCAGAAGAGCAACAGATGAGCGCAAGATAACTGCATTTGTTCTGTTTAACTTTTCAAAAGCATTTGATATGGTCCCCCATGGCCTGCTCCTCCAAAAACTAAAGCTCATGATGTGTTCTGACGCAGCCCTCATGTGGTTTTATGCTTATTTGCATGACAGTCTCCAGACGGTGGTAGATGCGGGTGGCTCAACAACTGAATGGCCAAAGGTTATGGCGGGTGTACCCAAGGGCAGTGTTCTTGGCCCTCTTCTATTTATTGTTTTCATAAACGACCTGCCTTCAGTGTTGAGTGTCTCTCGTCACATGATTTTCGCGGACGACTCTCTCTCTCTCTCTCTCTCTCTCTCTCTCTCTCTCTCTCTCTCTCTCTCTGTCTCTATGTCTCACTTTCTCAGTCTCTCTGTCTGCCAATCTGTATGTCTGTCTCTCTCTATATCTTTCTGTCCCTCTGTCTATCTGTTTGTTTTTCTGTCTATCTTCTTGCATCTGTCTTTATGCCGCTCTGTCTCTGTCTTGCCACATCGCGTATTTCGGAACATGGGGACTCTAACCTTCGTGGTTTGATTGCAAGCGTGCTTTCTGAGTAGTGCTCCCAAATCACGTTTTATTCAGGAGAATTATACAGTTTCTCATTTAAGAAAATCGTTGGTTCTAAATTCGTAAGTCACGTTTATATCAATTAATAACAATAACTATTTTTTTTACTAATCGGTAAAGCAGATCAGTACTGATTCTCCGGAACAGGAATTCGCCGTTTATTGACTTTTAAACATTTTGCAAGTTAAGCCCAATTCTGCAAACTAGAGAGAATGAGATTTTCGTTTAAAATTACGAAATATTGAAAATTGAAGGACAAACGTATAAAAAGGTAACTGTCAGTCACTGTGCTGTAACGGCTTTCTGTTAATGGGTTAATGATGAGTAAAAGTATGTGAAAATGTGCATTGAGTATTAGGCATAAGTTAGCAATTGTCGTTGACAGCAATCAGCAACCGGTGAAACGTAATCAATTCAGTAGTATCCAAAAAGCCAAGTAACTACAAGCAACATGCGATGACTTTTATCGTTTTGATTGTTAAATAGTCTTATTGAATATCGATTAATTCATATTTTTAATTAAAAGCTATTTAAGACTTTAAACTCATAAATATATTTTTGTCAGTCTTACAGTCTCCCAATAATAGTGGCAATCAGCCAGTATTTAAGACTTATATCCTTTTTGAGATATTTTGATCTGATTTTCTTAATGTATTTTTGATAATATGAGGTGAGATACACAGAACACACTGCTATACGTTCTATATAAAAATAAGGTTTATAAGCTTAAAGCTTCTCCATTACTTTCATAATGATGTAATCAAAATGGTGTCTAAAATAGATGTGATGCTTCTTACGACAAATAAAACATAAAATGAATATTATAATTGTAATGTATTCATCTTACTGTTATTTCGATAAATATAACTTCCAAATTGGCCATCTGGTGAGAGTAATAAACTGTATGTGAAGTTTATGGTCTTTGATAATTCTTTTAATAAATCAACGCAGTATCCTTTACAACAGGTTATTTCTGAATTATCTGGAAGAATTAAACACTAGGATTTCATAACAATTAATTGACATGATATAAACAAATGTTCTACAGTATTGTATTATGTAAGGGAACCTCCAGCAAAAACCTGTCAGACAAGCGGGCGCGCGCGTTGCAATTTTCGCATAAAATACACTCTGTTCAACGTGCTCATAAGCAAACGGTAAGGATTCCCGAAAACATGAAAGGACATTGATCGATAGATTTTTTCTCGCTCTTTATGATGGTATAAATATTTTTCCTCCATAATTCTTTTTTAGTGTGAAAAAGTTGTGTCTAATATTTAAAGTAATTTTTTGAATAAACTTAATTTTTTCAAACTACCTTTTTTAAATCGAAAGTATAACTTTTAAACGACAAGTCCCTATAATTCCAAGTTAGAGAAGGGAAGACTTTCTGAGTAATGAAATGTAAAGTACGATCAGTAACGAAAAAGTAGCTGAATTCGGCTACCGCATAGTTCATAGACTCGAAGCACGGAAATTGACAGCACTACCTGCTGCTAAGAGCAGAACCGAAAAATAAAGAGTGGAGGAGCAGATTTAAATATTTTGTCCAATAGTATTATATTATTATGATTTATTGTTTAATAATTAAATTAAAATTAAATTAATTATATAATGTTGTGGCCTACACGTGAGAAGGGAAACGAAAGTACATTATTAATTAAATTTCTATTTACATTTTAGTAAATGTTACTTATACACAACTAAATATTTTTCTTACTTCAATAATTAGTTTACTACTGAATAACTACCTTATTATGACACATTCCTAGTGTCATTAGTAATAAATTTCTGCATCTTTTATAAAATAATAAGAATTAAAAATAAACATAGTCTGCGTTACTACCTTAAATAAAAGAACAAACAATTATCTCGGAAAGATACTTTATTTTCAAGGTTGCTAGAAGGTATTGTCTCTCGGACGGTCCAAGAAGCAGTGACGCTCCCGCTAACGCTTAAAGATGGGAGATAAGCAAACTTATTGTGCGGTGCCACTGGACAAGTACACTCTCGCACACTGCTATGAGTATACAAAGGTTTA
Organism: Megastigmus stigmatizans; assembly: GCA_900490015.1. Taxonomy (NCBI): domain Eukaryota; kingdom Metazoa; phylum Arthropoda; class Insecta; order Hymenoptera; family Megastigmidae; genus Megastigmus; species Megastigmus stigmatizans. Next base: position 9,669 of record UELV01181041.1, read on the forward strand.
TATCCCAACACTCCCTCTCAACCAGGGGTGCTGAACGCTTACATATTATTGGTATGCAATATAACATATATATTCGGAGATTCTTATGTAGATCTCGTCTTCAGTGTTTCTTGTTTCGCCATCCTTCTGGCTCGTCCCAGTTTTCATCAGTTTTATCTTGAAATACACAGACATATCATTAGAAATCATATATATTTAGAAGCTCAAGACTGAGTTTTTTATGCAAAGCTAAAGCAAGGGCTTTAGTTAAAATCAGCTATCTGTTCTTTAGACTTTATCCAGCGAATGCTACCACAGTTCTTATGCACGCATTCTTTCACATAAAGTTCTCTGCACTCAACCGTGTGTCTCAATCGATTTCCACTGTTTGTTTTAGCGCATGTTAAAGTTGACGTGTTATCCCAATACTTGGATTGGATACAGACTTTTCTTTAGAAAACATTCTAACAAATTATGAACTGGCACGTTTCGCTCATAGCTACGTACTCTGATTAGCATGTAAATAGTGCCACATTCTGTTGAACATTTGTTCGTCAAGCTATTGAGTCTCCAAAAAGTTTAACTAGATACCCGCAAGTGGTTGTAGACTATTTGCAGTCCATCAGACTCGCATCTGAGTGTGCTTGTATTATGTCTGTTTAAGCTTTGAACTTCAGTTTGTAATGTCTATCTTAGTCGGGTTGACATAGTATCTGCTCAAGATCTATCTAGATCATGAGCTTTATAGTCAGCAGTTATTATGGTATAAGTAAATTTATTTTCCCATTTCTTTGGATTAATCTTTAAACCGTACAATGATTTTACAATTTTCCAAATATGAGTATTTCTAGTCTCTTTACTAATGATTACACCTTTCGAAATTTCCGTATAAATATCATTACTCAAATCACCTTATAGAAACGCGGTCTCTACATATAGCTGTTTTAGTTTCAAAGATAACTTATTCGCGATAAATAAGAATGATCTCACTAATGATAGTCTGGAAACCGGTACGTATGAAATCAAACAAGTTTTACATGACATTCTTCTTTTCTACTGCATAGAATGAGCTGAAAATTTGTCGTTACACTCAAAATACGCTAAAGAATAGCGCTCTGTTGAGAAAATTGTGAAAATGTGAAAAAAAAAACAAAAAAAAGTTTTACACACCTTTTGGCTCTAAAAATGAACTAATTGGCTTTAAATTTTGTTTTCACTCATAAAATTCATCGCTACAGACTCCCCTTAAGTCATGAATGTTTTTGTCTTTGACTGCCCTAATCACTAGTCGGGCCTCATATTTCGAATTCCCTAATTTGTCAGTATCCTTTTTCAATACTCATTTCGAGCTTATCAGATAAATCTTTTTTATTCCGATTTTCGCCTGTAGTCAATTTTCTATTTTACACATTCATTTGTGCTCAAGTGTATCTAACTCGCTTTGAATAGCTTCTAACCAAAATTCTCCTCCTGGAGTATTTATCGCTTCTCTGTATGTCTGAGGGTCTCCTTGTATTTTAGCTAATAACGCATGAACTTCCACATTCTTCAAAATCCACGTTGCCTAATTTCTCAGTTAGAATAAACAGAACTTCAGTTTAGACGGTTTTACGCGATCTGCCTTTTTCCTTACAACGGGAGGTTCTGAAATTTCTTCCTTTCTTTCCAATGTTTCTTTCGATTCTACAATCGGCCGGTATATGAATATCAAAGTGTTTTAAAAAATTACTTTGATTTCAGTCAGATCATTATACATAAGTGTTCTATAAACCTTGCACTTCTACTCTCATATACACTGCGCAATAAAATTATCGCAGCGAAATTTTTCATCGAAAAATTGACATTTTTCAAATGCTTGTAACTCGGTCAATTTTCATCGTATTGAGATAATTTTTTTTTATTTTTGTAGGGAATTATGTGCACTTTTAGGAAAAAATGATATCCAATAGCTGAGAGACAATGCCACATTGCTATGTCTTAATCAGGCCTACTAACATTTTTTCTTAAAAAACGCAATAGTTTGCACGTTTGCCTGGATTACCAAAAATTTTTTTTCAAAAAACCACAAATACTATCTTAAAGTACACTTTCCAACGAGTATTAAAAAAAAATCGACCCTCTACGATTTCTTTTGACCGAGTTCTGCCATTTTAAAGATATTCCTATGATTTAGCCAAATACCGCCAACATCAGCATTATCCGATACGTAGCCCTGAAAAATTATCAGATTACATTTAATGAATTCGTGCCCCGGGAGCTATCCTAAAGCCTCATAAACCAAGAAACCACATTATTTTTTAAAAATTAATCCATGAAAAGTGTAGCTTTATTTAGAATTACACCACTACGTTTTCGTTACACTTAACATTGCAGCTCCACACTTTTGGTAAAAGTACCAACCCTACTGACAAATCAATTAAAAAAAAAATAAAGTTAAAATTTAAGCGGCATACTGGCCAAGAATTAAGGCGAAAGATCATTTAACATTAATTTTACTATACAGCGTACATAGCAACTAAAAATTTCAGTAACATATTCTTAATCGAAATGCCTCGGATTACTGAAATCCAATCTGCTCGAATTATTGCCCTGCTAGAAGCGGGACTGAGTCAAAGCGATATATCCAGAAGAATGGGGATTCATCGCTCAACAGTGTCACGCGTTTTTAGTCGGTATGAAGAAACAGGTTCTTATCGCCGGAGGTCTGGTCAAGGTCGACATAGGATTACTACGAATCGAGAGGATCGCAACATCGTTAATGAAACCCTGCCCAACCCAAGGCTGGTTGCGCGTCAAATTGGGGATAATGCTTTACCAGGCAGACGAATTAGCGCTCAAACGATAAGGAGACGCCTTCATGAAAGGGGTTTGAGATCACGAATTCGTGCTAGAGTGCCTAATTTAGAAGCA
>UELV01181052.1:0-10646 GCA_900490015.1 Megastigmus stigmatizans
GTACTCTACTATAAACTGACAAAGATTTTTCTATTGGTCTTACAGTCTAATCAATATTAATGGGCAATCATATTGCCCTTGTTTATAATCACCCCCGCAGAATCTGAAATAAACTTATATTTAACCCTGAAAAAACATATATTAGTAAAGGACAATCTGATCGCCCCCCACCACCCAAACGCCCTACGTTTCGAGCCCGCTCCGGCTCCTCCTCAGGGACTCCCCTGGTAATTGAAAGCTCTTTCAAACGCATAATTTAAATTTTTTTACACACATACACACATACACACACACACACACACACAAAAAAACATGTTTTTCAAATAGTCAATTTTTATGCCATTGAAGTTAAAAATGTTTTTAATCATTTTTGAAATTCTTTTTCATCGATACAAAGATTCTTCTCTGAGGAAGCAATTATTAAAAATTACTACCGTTTATAGTAAGTTTATCTGTATGGCAAGTCTAAAAACGATTTAATAAGCCTATTGTGCATATTCATTACCAGTTCATAAATATCTACTACCGTAAATGCACATAAATAATTACTAAAGAGTTTTTAAAAATTATTACTACTATTATAGAGAAATTAAAATGTAGAATACCGGTTCTTCGTAGTCATATCCTTATATTGTGATTTCCGATTTAATTGTTTAACAATATTACTTTTTATCGACAATTTTATTATCCCATATATATATATATATATATATATTTAACGATATTTTTTCTTTACATAACAGGAATTTTAAGTTTTACAAGTATTGCCAATCTTTTAAAACATTTTGAAAGTAATTCAAACTTTCACTTTATAATTCTGAAAATAATAAACATTATACATAATGACAAAACAAAATTGGTCCTCAGTTTATTAACACGCGATACTTAAAAACTGATAATTTTGTATATGTATTTAAATCTAGTGTAAGAAGTAATCAACTTTTGTAGTTAATTTTTTACTTCATAACTAAGAAATATTAAGTATTATGCATAATGACACAATAAAATTGTCCTTAATTTATTAGCAAGTAATAAATAACGACTATACATGAATGTTTTTAACACTATAACGTAAGAAATTATGAAATACTTTTATACTATAATTTTAACAGTATTTATTAACTTTGTAATTTACATGCACTTTAAGAACGATAAAAAATTCGCTACGCATGGACATCTATCATAAATCTGTTCGCTAATACCGTCGAGAAAAATGTAACTGAATTTAGTTAACTTTTCAGCGTAATAAAAACAATATTTCTATTCAAGACACGCAAAAATGCCAAAAATTACTCAACCACAAACAAACCAGCTATTGACACCAATACCGAATATTGAAATTCCGAAAAAAAATTATCTACCCAAACGAAATCTTCCCACTCGTCGCAGCCGCGCCAACAGAAATCATTCCATAACTTTTTTTCCTCCTTCGCTGCATTGTTTTCGCACGGGGGGCCGCCCGTCTGTGAAAGCATCCAACTTCAAAACGACATTTTTATTGAAATTTCTTCCGCACCGCGTGACGCTTGACCCAGTGACATCCAAAATCGGAGATTCCTCGATCGAGTAAACAGAACCTCTCTGCCTCTGTGTGTGTATGTGTGTGGAACGCGCGGAAGATTCCGAAAGCTATCACGGGACGGTTACGCCACACTCCGCACGTTTTTCGGCAAAATAATTCGGCTGCCTTTACATCACGTCTTCCTGCGCGGAATCACCAGCATCCGCGATAAATTAGGCGAGAGATCCTCTTGTGGCTCTTTTGGCAAGAGTAAGAGCGCGCGTCTGGTACCTTTCTAAAAACACTTGTACACGGACGTCGAGCTGAAAATTTCAGATATTCCTGTATTTGTGGTGAGCCGGAATCGTGTCTTTCGCGCCTGGCGATTCCTTTTGTGTGCGCGACTTGCGATTTTCATTTGCATAATGCGAGCTGTGGTCGCTCAAGTTTGCGACTGCTATTTTTAAACTCTGTAACAGAGTGAAAATTTGGTTGTTCGGATTAAATCTTTTTATTCTATATTGAGAATTATGTATACTTATTTATTGCTGATAATTTGAACAGTAAAGATCTATAGTTAATAAACTGCTTACATGGAATTACATAGTTCTACATAATATTTAAGGTATAAAAATAATTATATACTTGACTCCGGGCCGTTAGCATGGCCCATGAAATGACTAATTGTAACAAACGATAATATACATATTTCAAGTATATCTACTAAAAAAGGATATGTATGATTTTTATTGAATTTTACAGTATTGACGGCTAAAAATAGATGTATAAGAATATATCGAGACTTTAGGAAATAAATTCTTTATTAATTCCAACTTATGGACGACATCAATAAAACACATATGGCATGCGAGTAGTCGAAAGCGATAAAAAAAATTCTAAAATTAATCGAGAGATAAATCTAATAAATAAAATCAAGTGTCGCATCAATAAAACATTGCTCTCGTATAAGTATCAAAATATTGCGATAAAGCGTTTTCTGTTCAAAAGTATTTAGCGATAATGTGTCAATCGGCATAATTAAGTGGACGATTAGCGCTAATATACTGGGTGAAAGCATCTTTATGACCAAGACTTATCGGACTAATTTCCGCCGTTAAATCAAGTTCGAATAAATTGTCTCAAGCTTAAATCGAATTTTCACTACAGTATATATTAGAAAAAAGTCATTAGAATGCGGTCCGGGATCATTTAAAAACTAGAGCGCAGCAAGCGCGCCATTATAGCACTAGGCAAAAATTTAGCACGCCAAGGAATTTAGAGAGTTTTTTTAGAAATAAAAATAAAATAAATCACTCCTTAGCAAGTGCGCGCATTCTCGCTTTTGTTATCCGAACTTTTACCACACAAGCTAAAATTCACTATGCGTGCGTGTTATGAATCCTCTTCTCTCTCTCGAGGCGCCTAAAAAAAGCTTCGCAACTCCGCGCACAATAAAGAAAGTAGAGAGAACAGAATGAGAGAGAAGGACGGGATCATCAGCTGAATGTGTAAGCAGTTCGCTCGCGCGCTCTTTTTTTTTCCCTCTTACGTAAGTTTACGGCCTATACGTGCGGCTCATTGTCCGGCACTGCAGCGTCGAGAGCTAACGATTTCATTGTTATAAGCGCGCGAGTTCCTCGATGATGTTTATCGCGCGTGCGCCGATGGCTTAATGCTCTTCTTTTTCTTTTCTCGCGCGCCGTAGTTAAAGACCCCGCGAGGAAAGCTGTGTAATGCGCGCGTAATCGAGCGCATAACATTATACGCGTGCACGCGGATATCGATTTCTGTATAAGTGCTTTGGAAAGTGACTATAATGATTGGTAAAAAAAAACGTTTCGCGCGAATTTCCCAGATCGATATTTTTTATGGAAATTAGGAGATAAGCGTCGTTATTAGGCCTTTCTTGATGGTGGCTTGTGTTCATGGATGTTGTTTTCGTAGTTCTGTTCGGCGTACGATTGCGGATTTATTTCAAATTATCATGCTTTTATGAAAGTATATATGCTGTTCATTATTATTTTCGCTCCAAATAAAGAATTACTTGTTTGGAAATACGAATGTAAGAAACGTCTACAGTGAAACTTTGGATTCAATCAGGATACCAACAAAATTAAAAAATCTTAAGTAAAAGTTCGCATACATTTACATTACAAATAATTTTTTTTTTATAATATATGTATACCATATATATAAAATATATAAATCATATGACAATTTTTCAGTGCTTTTAATAGACTCCAGATAAAATTATAACTCATCACAAACGACGATTATAAAACTCATTTATTATATCAATTTATGTAACTGGACGCTTCGTTCCTTTAATAAATGGGGCCTTGTATTTTGATAATATTTTAAAAGCTCTCTTAAATCCAATATAATGCGCGGGGAGAAAGTGGAAGCCTTGAATATTTGTTTTATAAAGTACCTTGTGGTATCAAGAATTAAAAATGCGGCAGTATATACTCCGTCATACTAAGTAGCTCCCTATTTTAAAACACTTCCCAGATAAACGTGTCATTAGCATAATTTGCTAGAATTTACGAAAGAGATACGAGGCAGATAAACGTGCTTTCGTGCGGTGTGAGCGAATTTTCACACTCTCTTTGAATGAGAAAGAATTTAATTTCCAGTTTCGTGTATAGGCGTGAGGGACTTTGCTTATATGCATAATTAGATTCCTGAATTTTGGGAATCCACTTGAATAACATCGAGTGAATTCAATTCTCACGCGTGTGATTTCTTAATGTTTCAAATTAAATTTCAATATTTACGCTTTTGTCCGATGCAATAAGTCTCAATCAATAATATTGTCTATCTTATCGTCGACGATTAATTATTAATCAACGACGATAAGATAGACAATATTATTCTTTCTACTCATTCACTTATTGAATTTGAATTTTTACATATCCATTAATTTGACTTATTAGTTATTAATAATATCATCAATAGCAAAAGAAAGCTTTGATTAATAATTATTTTTATAAAAAAAAGTTAAAGATCTTAAAAGTTTATAAAAAGTACCTCGGCGTTTTTATGGAAATACACAAAACCACATAACAAGCAAATGGAGGAAAAATAGTCAACGATCTCGGGTAAACGAGGACAAATTTTCGCGCGAACTCAGTCTCAAAAGTACTTAATTCCACGTCCAGTCCATGTGCACGTATGCTTATATCGTATTATACGTTTTCTAGTCTCTCGCGCTTCCACACACACACACACACACACGTACATGCATGCAAACAAGACAGTTTCGTAACGGAACCGCACCGAACGAAAGCGAAGTTCATTAACTGCGTGGTGCAGAAGCGCCTCGTAATTGCACGTCGTTCCAGTTAGCGCCCGTAGGCCGTGTGTCTACAAGCTTCTCTCTCTCTCTCTCTCTCTCTCTCTCTCTCTTTCTCTCTCTCTCTCTCCTCTTTTTTTGCACTTGACGCGACAGCAATAATAATCATTTCACCGGATTCCTCCTTCTGTTTCCTAGGCGCTATAAGTATGTTCCTTGTGCTTTTTTTTTTAATACATATGCGTGTGCCGAGTGTTTTGCGGTTAGGCTATATACTTAGCAGCGGTGGGCATAAATTGCTTTAGAAATCATGTATACTTGACGGTGGGATGCTACCATGGTCGAACGATAAAACTTTTCGCGCGAATTAGCATTTTTTTCGTGTCTGCTATCCGGAGATAGTTATGCACGCGTAGGAGATGTATGAAAAACTGCGAGTTTTTTTACGAACCACGCGCGAGACATTCTTTCTTTTTTATCCCACGTTTGTATGTGCAGGCATTAGAGCGATGATTTATTTTGTTGCTCGAAGGAGTGCGTTGCACTCTGGCGTTATTTAGGGAGAATTTTTTATGGATGTTTTTTATAGAGATACTGTTCGAATGGCTCAGTTATTTTGTGTTGTTTTCGAAAAATCAATTTAGAATTTTTATTGTTGTTTCCTTATAATTGTAGCTCTGTAACGATGAAAAAATACATTTTTTAAATTACAGATAAACGTATTTGATTTTCTCAGAAGTAATAACACATACATTATTTGTTGTTGTGCATTCTTCATATTTTAATTATAGATAAATCATTTATTGTGTTAATCAATAAGTCATTTTTTTTAGTATGTATACACCAGAAAAAAACAATATATTTAATATTATTGCATATGACTGTTGAAAACACTCGCAAAGTGTAAATAATGATTTTCACCCTTTGATTCAACTATCAACGTTAAACCATCGTTGGCTTTATTTTTTTTAAAGTTTGATACCAAATTAGGTAAATAATTATACAAATTGAGAAACAGAAACTTTCAAAAGTACAATTTAAAAAAAACTGTGAATTTCTTTAAATATTCAATTAAGTTTCTAGTACAGTCATAAAAGCTGGGATTGATGTTCAGTCTAATAATCGTAAGAAATGAAAATTAAATCCGTTACAATGAGAGATTATAGTAATCAGAGTCCACGTTTTGCTAAATTTCACTTCGCTATACGCAAAATATCTAAAGAGATTCCTCCTGTCAATAATACTTGTGTATTCAGTATTCGCTTCGTGTGTTTTGCTCTGCATTATAAAAAAAGGAATAAACCTAATATCTCTATAATGCATTTTTCTATGAATAAAATGTCTAATTTCGAGGCATCTTAAATTCAAATTGCATCTCCGCCAATATAATTTCTTTCCACTACAACAACACGAATTCTTCATTAAATTTATGCCCCGTTCATTACAGTTGCACCGGTGGTAGTCGTGCGCGCTTGTCTTCTTTCTTGCTCTACATTTAAACACAGTTGCGTTTGCATAGTACTCGTAAATTACTTCATGAAACTCATGTACTATTATCATAAAATAATAGAGCAGCTACTCTTCTTTCTTTTGATTTGCAAACGAAACAACTTCTCTGCGCTGCACAAGAAGAAGAGCAGTTCAAAGAACTCGAGCCAAATCATGGGAGAAACGACTAAAGATTCCAACTATTACTTCTCACAAATCTAAACGAAAATTTCTTAAAGTTGTTACATTAGCACCTTGGACTTTGACCTTTGACCTGTTAACATGTCGGCAAAATCCTCCGAGGGGATCTTAATGTTGCTCAATTTCATGATTTAATTGGAAAGCTACTAAATTATATGCAGTATTTTAATGTAACTGAAAGTTGATACCTCGTAATTAATTCCATTAGTTTACGATTCAATTTAAACGACACATCTTATTACTCGGGAAAAAAATTGATTAAACTGCATTTAAAATTATAATTTAATCCAATTTTTAATTTTTAAACGCGAATTACGTAACGTTCCGTGCGCAAGTCAGTTGCTTTAATAAAAATTATCTAACGATTCATAAAACTCGAATACAACTATAAAACTTTCCATCTTATCATCGTTCGATACTTTATATTTTACTTTATAATTCATTGTTTATACAAACGCACGCATCCTTACTATGTAAGTAATGTTCCACACATTCCATAAGTTTCGCGAAATCGTAAGCTTTTCTACATTTCGCCATTAATTCATCGCGTACACCCGTTTGCGTATTAAAATAATGCTAAACATGTGCCCGGACACTACACGTTTCACCCGGTGAAAGTTAAAGAAATCGCATCCAAATTTTTTTTTTTCGTAGATCAACTTCACCGAAACAAAACGCGAAGCTTCGAAAGCATTGTCTTGGCGAATCATCTTCCGCAACATCGGCCGCGCACAAAAGCTAATAATACGTAATCGGCCAAGCTCACGATGTACACTGTAAGAAAAAACAAGAAAAAAAAGGAATCCAATCAGCTGGCGCATAAAGCGTCCCTCGATAATGTCCGATCAACAACAAAGAAGTGCCTTTAAGCATCACCGCCAACTGCAGCAGCTGAGCGCCGTATCTCGTACTCGTATACAACCAAAGTTTCTCCTCCGATCTCACGCACACAAGCGCATCTCCATCTCGACTGATGTCCATGCACACACAAACACACACACGTACACGTTCCTTTCCCACGTTCCTCTCAATCTCCTTCACTATATACCTCGACGATATATGCAGTTCCTGGGATGGGAAAGTCATCGCCTCATCTTCTCTCTCTCGCGCACACACTCGCTGCGAAGCTGCGCTTTTGCAACGGTGCCAGACTTGTATATAGGCCGCGCGCGAATCTGCAGCTGCAAAGGAAGAGGAAAGGAGAAAAAAAAGGGAGAGGAGGAACTGCACAGTCGAGGCGCATAATGCAACGTCTCGTCCGCGAGTGAGAGTGTTCATACGACGATTCAAGGCGAAAGAGAGAGAGAGAGAGAGAGAGGGAGAGAGAAATTTGCAAATTACATCCCGGGGATGTTGGTGTGCGTGCAGTCTCGATGTTCCTTCCGCGTGATGATCGTGATCGTCATATCGCTCGTGTGTGCGAGGATGTATAAGGACGAGATATTAGATAAGAGGGTTTGGGGAAGCTACGCGACTATGAAACGCGGAAGAAAGCACACGCTGCACACACACACGTGTTAGCTCGTATGGAAGTCGAAAGTTTTGTAAGATTGGATTGTGTCTCTCTCTCTCGTTTCTTGTCCGCCGAACGCATCTTTTTACTTCCGCGGATCAGCTTCCTGGATACTGTGTGTGCGTTAAGTGGTAACATTCATTTGTCGGGAAGATGTAGTATAATAGTAGCGGTTGAGTAATGGATTTGCGCTTATATGCCGCTCGATGACTGGCTACAACGAATAAAATTAATTGGCGATTGGGTTACACTATTGAGTTTTCGAACTGATGGATTATACTGTATTGGATAAAGAGGAAGTGCGTTGAGTGAGATTATTGTACTTTTGTACGTAACGAAGATTAATTTAATATTTTTTTTGTTGTTATTGGTGCTGTGATAACTGGATTGTTTTATGGTATCGGAAAATTCGTTTAGAAAGAAACAAGACAATCGATTCATCCTAATTGTATTTTTAATTAGTATAATCTATATGAATTTATAACAAATGCGTACTAAATGATTTTAGTTTTTCCCGTGGTATTTCTGCTTTCACTGGTTTGGTTCTTTTGTAAAATAGTATTTATAATTAATTATAATAAATATTTATTTATTTATTTAAACCAGAGTAAAATACATTACATTACATTACATAGAGACCCTGTAGAGGGAAAATAACATTTCATGTACGCAGGTCTAGTACATGCAAATTTATATGCACCCCTTACAAACTAAAATAGCAGATCTTTCATAGATCTACATATACTTAAAACTACGAGGACTAACATAAGTCTCTTATTAACAAAAAATATAATGTGATCAATACATAACATATTATAATAAATTATAATAAATAATTCATTATAATTAATTCAATGGTTTTAATCTCCATAGACTAATAGCTATATTGTAAAAAAACTATATAATCTAAGAATACGAGTTTTTTCTTAACCCATTCAGACACAAAATGTATATTGGAATGGACAACAATCAGTTTAGTTTTTGAAGAATTACGTGAAAGAAACTCATATTTTTACATTTTAACATTATGTATCAGATCAAACTGGCCTATTCTGCATCTCGAAATGGAGTTATAAATAATTGTATACCTAATACGAGCCGAGAAAACGCAAAAAATTAAAAATAATTTTATTACAGAAATCAACTTGAAAATGACCATCATGAATCATCCGAGAATTATTTTGAAAATGATTCCTCGTCGTAAAAAAATTCAGATCTGAAAGGGTTATTTAATTTTTTCGGTATTTATAACCAGGATATGTTTATATAACTAAAAGTAACACCTGTAGTAAAAAAAAAAACAGTAATGGTTATAATTTCTGATGCAGTAAAACTTTACGATGCAAGTACAATGACATTTCAAACACAATGACAATGTATTATTTCTTCCTAGCTGGAAAATATCTAATCAATTGATTAAATTTAATCGTTTGAATAAATATTTAATAAAGTTATTAATTTTGTTTTCTAGCATAATAATATTCATTAAATACATATCGTCTCAGTTTTTCTCTTCGTTTCGTTCACCAATTAAATACGAAAATCTCTTCATAAATCTGTCGTTCAAATTGCCGGTCGTTGCAAGCAGTTAACTAGAATGCACATGAGGCGAGGTCGAACTTTGCGAGACATGCGCAAACGCATTATGAATGAATCACTCGGGGGTTCCCACAACAGCCTAGCTAGGTAGTGTAGTAGGAGGCATGCTAATGGACAAAGACACTATAATAAGGAGAAGAAAACGTAAAAACGAGAAGCACGATGTATAAACGCTATTGTGAAGTGACCTTCAAAGTTATCATCTGACGAAGCCTGCAAATAGTATTATATCAAACAGCGCAACACTTAGTTTTCAATGCTTCGCGATTCAGTTAAACGCGATGTCGACTGGTATTTCAAACGAAGATGCTGCCATTTTGGTCAAAAAGTTCTGCACTTCTAACGATCTGGAGATCATCGATTTCAAATTGACACCCTTTTCGTCGGAAAAACTGGGTTATCTTGGCATTCACCAACTGCTGACCATCGAAGCACGTGAGCGTGGCAGTGACCCTGAAACTACCAAGAAAGTTCTTACGTTCTTCGTGAAATCGATCGTTCCAAACAATAACGACTTTGATCGATTGATATTCCGCGAGGAATCCAAGTTTTTCGGTGAAGTTGTGCCACGGTTAATTGATCAGTGCCAATCCAACCCATGGTCAGCCAAGTGTTATCTGGTTAAAGAAGGTCTAATGGTTCTGGATGATCTGAAATCTAACGGATTCAAAGTTACTACTGGAATATTAGGAAATAATCATATAAGAGCAGCATGTACGAGTCTCGCATACTTCCATGCGTCGTCAATGTTATTGGAAAGAAAATTGCAGAAACCGTTAAATAAAGTGTACCAGGGATTTTTCGAGGAAAAAGTATTCATAGATGATGGTAGCTTCGCGTGGAAATGGCTGGAAGCCGGCATCGAAGTTGCTGAGGCTGTCGCTGAGAAGTTGAGTCTAGATCCTAGCAACGCTTTGAAGGCTTACAAATTACTAATGAGCAAGATGTCATTCGTGAATAATAAAAAGAATGTGTTGTGCCATAGTGATCTTTGGTCCAACAACATGATGTTCAACGAAGATGGGAGTGAATGTCGACTCGTGGACTTT
>UELV01181052.1:17847-29846 GCA_900490015.1 Megastigmus stigmatizans
CATCGAAGTTGCTGAGGCTGTCGCTGAGAAGTTGAGTCTAGATCCTAGCAACGCTTTGAAGGCTTACAAATTACTAATGAGCAAGATGTCATTCGTGAATAATAAAAAGAATGTGTTGTGCCATAGTGATCTTTGGTCCAACAACATGATGTTCAACGAAGATGGGAGTGAATGTCGACTCGTGGACTTTCAAATGGTGGCATACGGATCCTTTGCTCTGGATCTAGCTGAACTGTTATACCTCAATACCACTGTAGAAGTCCGGCAAAGATTCGAAAAGGATTTAATTGAATTATATCATTTGGTGTTGGCAAAAAAACTATTAAGCCATGGCTATGAAGTCGATGAGATCATCAGTTTAGAGGAGGTTTTTCAAGAATTCGAAGATAAGAGAATTTGTGGTGTTGTTGCTTCAGTGCAATTTTTTCCGATTGCTCTATTCAACAAGGAATTGAGCGAAGAGTATACCAAGGATCCTGAGTTACTTCAGGAGTATATGTACACTAGTCGTAAAGATTTCGTACTCAAAGCCATGCAACAAGATGATGATTATCGCCAAAGGATAGAAGCTTGTGTAACTGATTTGGTGATGTTCATGGAAGGCATTAAAATGGAAATAGTGTAAAAATTATTTTATATATAAATAAACAGTTAAAATATTACTTGAAACATTAAGTTTCAGAATTTAAATAATAACAATACAATACAATACAATAAGGTTGTAATTAATTTTTTGTAAAAATTGTAATTTTGAAAAGCTGTGTATGTATGTACAGTTTAATTTCTGTATTTAAAATGTACATAGCTATATTCTATTGCTGCGTTACAATACTCAATATATCAGTTTTAATTGTTGATATCTCAATAGTTATACCAATACGAGCCCAGTTTTGTGATTAGCTTCGGATAATTTTTAATAATGTTTTTCAGTTAATGTAATTGTCTAACTTCAATATGTACCTATTCAAAATTAATCGAAAATAAGTTTATGATCAGCGATTGGACCGGTAATAGGACACCTTAATTATATTTACAAGTTACAAAAATATAAAATAAAATGAGGATTTTTTAAATCTTAAAGTATTTTGTACTTATATGAACATTGTTAGAAAAGTTAATAAAATATCTTTTATATTTTAGACTTCTCGTGTTTTAAATTATCTACAATTTTGTTACCGCATAAAAATGATATATTAACATAATAACCAATTTTTTGAACTTGTTTCACTCGTACTGAGTGAAACGAGTCTTCTATCAATAATAATTATTAGATAAGATTAAAATGAATCACTGTACATATTTGCATATGCATTGACTAAGTAATTCTTTCTAATGATAAGTATATAACTTAATTTAAAAAAAAATGTTATAGACTTCTGTACAAAATGAAAGATTTATTTAATATTGAAAAAATGAGAATATAATTTTGTAAAACTTTTCCTTCCTCAGAGAAGAAGTTTGTATTGATGAAATAAATTTTTATTACAATTTTATTAAAGATAGATATTATCTAATTATTAACTATGTGCAAAAATAGATATCTCTATAGAGCCACGAAGAGTGATAACTCTGCACCTGTGTATTAAATATTAGTATTTCGATAAAATATTTATACAGAACTTCGGTTATTATCAAGTGTTCGTTAGAATATGTCTGCTGTCTGTTTTAGAATTGAGAAGAGAAATTACGACCATCGATAATGTAGAAAGCAGTCAATATAACAACCATTAATGTCCAAGCACGAATGGTCAGTTAAAGCGATACTGAAAAGAACAGCCGATATTCTACAGTATGAATAAAAATACCATGAAAGTAAATAAGCATCCGTAATCGGATAAGATGAATAATTTTTATTTTGAATGAGCTTGTCTGATCGAAAACCAAAAATATTATTTTAAGGGTTCACGTGCTAAAATCAAATGCTAATAATTGCCGTGAGATATCAAAAACTTGTATCACCGACAAAATTTGGTAAGCTTTTAGCTTTTCACTGAATCTTTCATGACGCACTATAAACAGTACTAAAAATTTTGATAATATTAATTTCTTTTAATTTCCACATAGATCCGTTAACGAAACATTATAAATGATTTTTACACCACTGCATTTTGTCTACCGTGAATATTGTACATGATAGTATAATCTGAAAAGTACCATTTCAAAGTATATCGGGCCGCGGTGCGTATTAAACATTCAGATATTTAATTTCACAGTTTTTAGCATAAGAAGTATAATATCCGAAGCATATAATAATCGCACATTTTTAATAATTTCAAAGACAAATTTTTATAGAATTATTTAAAAACTTGTATCGTCATACTAGACTTAAAAAGGAATAGATACGAAAAAACGATCAAGGCTTGCAGTATTAAATTCAAAGATACAGTAATTTAAAGATATGTTATAATATTACAAGTTTATCTATATATTGTGGTACAGTCTGTACAAAAATGTATGCTTTACTTTGTTTTTTGATATTTATATGATTTTTACACTATTATTTATATTTCAGTATCTTAGATACATAATCAATAGATTTAGACCAAATTTGAATTTTGCATATTTATCAAAACTACTCTCTAAATTTCAAGCAGTGAAAATGTCACTGTATTTGTCAGTGATCGTCATTTTCACTGTAGAACCAGTCAAAATTCCACTGATTATTCAGTGTATGAATTGGTCACTGAAAGAGGCAGGGACTAATATCCGTGAAACATTTAATTCCTTTGTAGTTTCACTGCTGAAGCAGTGAACGTCCAAGATCCGAGAATCGATGAAAATTCTCAGAGTCTTTCGCGCCGGGAATAGAATTCGGTGAGTGGGACTGTGTACGTTCTCATGCAAATGATATCAAACTCACAGAAAATTTGCAGTAACTAGGTAAGTAATATACATACTATTCGTACACCGTATTAATAATTTAGGTTAGTATTAATAAGATAGGTTAACCATTAATTTAATACATAAACGTTATAATTGTAGGAATAAAAGCACATAACCTGACATCGGGTTATTTAAGGTTATAAATAATATTTACAAATAATATCTTTTATTTGTTTTAATAATATAGATTTTGTAGGAACATTATTTCGATTCAAATACGAGACGGGGATTCATAGAGTATATAAACTTCTTACATTAAGAATCAGATTAGCTCCAGAGCATAAAAGAAAAAGCAATGTTTCCAATCTAGCAAATTTCAGTAAGCCAACTTCTGAGGGCAGTATAAGTTCTCTCAACAGAAGAAGTGCAGGAAAAGGTATGTTGAAGATTTTTATAGATATAATATTTGCAAAATATTGTAAAAATAACTTTTATTATTATTTTACAGATAACCTGGATGAAATATAAATATCCAGCAGCTTCAAGTAAAGGTTCCATCAAAAGTGCTTTAAAGGACACTTTCATGAACCGTAAAGGAAAAGGCAAAGGTAAAAAAGGGTGATTATGTAGATATACAACTAAATGCACATATACAACTTAATGTTACTTCATTACATATAAATTTATCGAATGTTAATATTAACCAAACGTAATTAATGTTATAAAATAAACTTTCGTTTTGAAATAATTTTGCTTCATTTTTTATTTTTCAGGTGTGATTTTTCATTTTCAACCAGTTAATTCATGCTGGAAATTGTCGATTGAGATTGATTAAACGAATAAATTCAGTATTCAAATCGATTAATTTTAATCGGGTTGAATACTGAATGTGTCCATTTAATCTATTGCAATCGACCATATACAGCAGGAAAAATAGATAACCACTGTTTTATTAGTGGATTTTTACTGCAAAATACAGTGAAATTGCATTAATTTACACAGTGAAAACAATTTCACTAATTGCGGCAGTGACTATTGTGACGGTCGAAATAGTGTATATGCACTGTGAATCAGTGGATATTCACTGCTTGAAATTTAGAGAGTAGGACTGAAACATCTTTCGAGTTGGTATCATTTTTACCAAATACTGCATCCTGAAAAATTATTGAGGAATTATCCTCTCTCTTACGTCTCTCTTACTTCCCTACACAATTACCAAAATACATGAGAAACTTGCACATCTTAAGATTGGAGCCTCTGTTGTATCAGAGGCTACAGTCTAAAGACGTACAAATTAATTCGGGGGAATACTTAAATTACCAAAATTGATTACTATTATTAAATTCAATAAGCATGCTGCGAATTAATAATACGTAATGAAAACCATTTACTTGTCCATCCGTTTGATAAAAAATTCCCGCGTTCGCGCACATATTCTGCTAAGTGCATTGAACACTTCAGAAACAAAAAAGGTGAGAAATTATCCTCGTTCCAAAATGGCATCACATAACCCACTTGCCCCAGTTTATTTCGGTCGGTAAAAACTGTCCTGCACACATATACGTAAATCGGTCAGCGCGAACGCCGCACACACACACAGAGAGAGAGAGAGAGAGAGAGAGAGAGAAGCACACGGCTATATAAGCTCGTCTGCTCTCCGGAACTCGCGCACAGCTGTCGTTTTGCCCGCATATAGGACTCGCGGGACTTGCGCCAAAGCTCGCTCTCGTGACTAATCCGGCCCGAAGCGCGCCTACACGACGTTAGGCACGCACGTACTTACCCAAATGAAAAAGAGAACAATCGATGATGCAGTGTGTTGGCGCACTCTTTCTCTCTATCTCTCTCTATCTCTCCTTTTTTTTGCGTTATACCCTTTCGTTAAATTTCCGCGCAATTACGCTGCATCCGAATTGAATTTGTTAGCGCGGCATTTTGTTTTCTCGCGCAACCGAAGCAAAGAGTTGTATAATGTGATGAAAAATAATAATTAACCGTCATTAATTCCTACAATTTTTGTACATTGAGTTGCACTCAGCTTGCAACGCACATAGAAAAGCTTTCGTGATTATCGGGGCACTTAATTTGTGTCCAACCTTTTTTTTTTATTTGTTAAACGTAACCTGATTTCTTTCATTTAGAAGAAGAGACTAATTACAGAGATGGAGGTAAATTTCATCGACTTTTGAATAGCCATTATGCTTTAGGTAATGAGAGGAAGGCTCTCACAGTGGTGGGTTGCAGCGCAACAAAAGAGACCGCCAACGATACATAGAAAATTAAATGTAATTAAAAAGAGAAAGAAAATGGGACAAATATATATTTTTTTTTTAAGTGACAGTAGCATATAAAATCAACAGATTAAACATTATTAGATATAACAATAGTAATAATAGAATTTGGTCTATAACCGTTAATTACTAAAACAAATACACAATCAATAATATACATATATATTTAAGAATCTAGGGACATAACCCTTACAAATCCTCGTCTACTCTCTGTTAAGTTTTTCATTCTACTGCAGACTCTCGCTCTTAGTATGCTTGTATCTCTTTCAAATATACAAACAAGTTTGACAGAGCAGATAGAGTTAAGAAATCTTTTTGAATTATTGAATTTTTCCTTATAAAAATTTAAGTGATTTTTCATTCCTTTTATAAGCAAATCATCGATGCCAATATTCCGAGAATATTAATCTGAAAATGTTTAAATTTACTCTGTGTTTTCCTGGTATCCGTTAAATTCAAACTGTTACGCAACTTTCACCCCGAAAGTATTTCCTGCCAAACTTCGGTTTAAAATTTTGAAGCTGAAGCATACAGGCTCTTTACAATTCGGACAACATAATCAACCACATTTTTCATTAAACGTATAAATTTTACAATATGCAAGCGTTTAACAAAAAAAAAAAAGAGAAAAGAAAAGGAAATAAAACAAGGGGTGCTCGACGTACCCCATACCCACAGCGAGTTGGCTCATGCGCGCCCTTTATATATTGCGCCGCGGCCCTTATCAAGGACCCCGCGCGAGCTTCGCCCCCTGCCGCTTGCATGCCAATTTTTAACGGTTCGATCGCTCCTTTTTTTCTACCTTTCCCGCGTGTGTGTACGTTTTACAGTCGCCGAGGAGGAATTATAAGCACACACACACACTACATCGCGTTTTAGTGCCAAGAGGGGAACGTATTTAAATACATTTTAAAATCATTTTTCCTCCTCTTCTTTTCAATTGAATTTTCCCTTTTTAAAACGCGGAATATAGTTTTGGCTTTAAATTACAGTCGGGGGGTGGCTCGATGAAAACCTCAAGAGATATAATGCACAATATAATAATGTTAAATTATCGAGACTCTCGATGCTCGAGTTTAAATTTTTTATTTTTTTTTTATTTACGGTTTTAATGACACCGGACACTGAATTATTTAACGATGAGAGTCAAATCATTTTGTGGCACTGTTGTTTTACTCAATATTGAGGGTTCTTTGGAAACTGCATATTTTATGGAATTTTCAAACTTCAGGAGCATTAAGCTGATGGAAGTTTCATTATGAAACGCAACATCCTGATAAATTATAATTATTTTCGCGTAATAATGATAATACTATAGTAGTGTGTAGAATATTGAGAACTTTATATTTATTGCAGAGTATTTTTTTTATTAATTTTCTATATTCTAGTATCACGTACATTAATAAGCTATTAACGTTTCTTTGACAGTTATAACATTATTTTCTATTGCTATCGATGCTAGTCATTATCAAGTTTAATTATAGCACAGGGAAAAAAGTACATTAAAAATTAATTTATCATTTTGAAACGATTATTAATTTTCATTCATTAATTAAGCAATAGGAAATGAAATATACTAAACAATAAATTTATACAAATAGAAACGATATTTCACATAATCGTATTTGATACTACGAAACCTTAAACTTTTTTATTTAATTTATTAAATTTATTTAATTATAACAGGGGAAGTAACGGGTATCATGGTCATCTTTCACAATTATTAAAAATATATTAAAAATTGTGATATTCAAAGGTCAGGTTACAGTCTTAATAGAAAGTATAGCATTAGAATAGGTATTTTTGGCTATAAAATGTTAATTTTTATAATACACAATTAAAAAAAAAACATTTATTTCAGAACTTCTTTTGTGGCCATATTACCCGCGGTGCGAAATAATATGTCTACATTTTTTAGGGTAATATGGTCACTACTTACTATTTGAAATTTTTACTTTTTTATAGCAACAATTAAATAAACCGTGACAAACCTTACAATATAAATTATAATTTAATTTAATACCATAAAGAACTTTTTCGATTAAAGTAATTAACACAATTAACTTGAAGTATAGGATAGTTTATCTTTCTTTTCGTGACAATTACAGATCAATAAAAATTCTTTTATGATCAAAATGAAAATCAATCAAGTTCTTTTATGGCTAACGTGAACTTATTGTGAAATTGGATGTTAAATGTCTGAAAAATTTCCGAATTTTTAAATTTAGTAATTAAAAGGGAATGAAATAATATTTTTTGTCTATAATTTCAGCGGTAATTATTTACAATATATAATTTTTTCGAGATGGTTACTTTTTTAATTTTTTAAATAATCCACGTACTCGCATATTCTCTACAGTGTCCTAATACTCCGAGTACCCCTAAATTCAAATAAAATCAATTGAAACAATATGGCATATAGAATTTTTACATGCAGTATCTAATTTAATAACGTATGCTTTGCAACATATATTCATAATTTGGATAATTCAGTGAATATCTTTTTTACATTTATATTATGGCAATTAAATTTCCTCAATAAAGTTAATTCGTGTTTAATACCAGTGCCAGCCATCACGATTTTAAAACAATGTTTTATTTTTGGTGTTCTCGGTGTAAATTTCAGTTATGAGAGTTTCTGTCAACAATCGATGATAATTAGTAAGATGAATGTACGCTATTAATAAATAATTGAAAAATTGATGCATAATGTCATGACACGAGTAATTTTAATATGGAAACGGTAATGCATCCGTTCATTGGCGATGAAATTTTAAAATCGCTTTGTAAACTTTTGCGATATATCGATTGCACTTTCGTATTTAATCTCAATTAAAAATTGTGTAACAAAGTATTAGATTTATAACTTGTTATTTCGATAAAAATTTTATATAGTGTTTATAATTTTGAATTTTTTAAATTTATAACTCGCTCTTAAAATGCTGCGATTAAGTCGTAATAAATCAGGATTTTAAAAGTAAGGTAAGAAACCCAGTGAATAGACACGTAAAAACGTGTACTAGTGACTGGACCAGTGAATGAACACTTTTCTATAAACAGTGATTGGTTACATGCGTGTCCAGGTACTAGAGCAGGTTAATCACTAGTACTGACTAGGCACTGGGAGTTTATTATATATTTTATTTATTGTTAGTAAAATGAGAATAAAAAACATTTGTATAATATATTTTGATAAAAGTAAGAATATTTTAAAAAACAAAGGTTAAGATTATAAAGTACTTAATAATTAAATAAAGTAAAATTTCATAAAGTACCTATATACACAATAACCACTTTAAAGTGAACGTATTTATTTAACAAGCTTTGCATTTAACTTGGATGAATTTAATAAATTTACTTCACTATCGTTTAAAGCATCTATTTAAGTTATTCAATTCCTAATCAAGAAAAGTTGATTAAATTCCAATCGAAATATTGTACACACGTCATAATGTTTATGTTACTATAGTTTGCAATAATTAAGATTTCAAATAACCAATACTTTATAAAAGCTATAAGCTTTTTGAAAAAGCCAACCCATACAATCTAATTACGCACACGGCGATTCGTATTTCAAGTCCGAACATCCGCATCGGTTCAGTCCAGAGCAACAGCAGCTCATTAAAAAAGCGAACGAACACGCGGAAATCCTCATCAATCGCGTACAGCCCGAGTCCACAAAAGAAAAGCCTTGAAAGGCCTTCGCTTTTCCCCCCGAATGCGCGGTAATAACAGTTTTTAATACGAAAAACCCAGGAAAAAAAAAAGAAAAAAGAAAGCGAGTCTCGGTCGCATGGCGGGGGCGACAAGAAAGAGGAGAAAAAAAAAGCAGCAGCAGTAGCAGCAGCAACGCGTCGCGCCGAGCTCTCGCACGTCTTGTCATCCTCGGAGGATCACGCGCTACTCGATCATCAGAGCCGCTCGGCAGCGGCGGTAACGAGTTGTCAGGCGGGGCGTCCAGCCCTATACGTCGAGGAAAGGCAACACACAACCCAGAGGGATGAAAAAAAAAAGAAGGAAAAAAAAAAGAAAAAGAACAGAAAAGGGAATACGCGGTATGCAAAAATGAAGGAGAGAGGAGCGAATCGATGAAATGCACATTGACACGCGCCAACACCGACTTTATTATTCACGCTAGAGGTGTATATAAAAAAGTACACGTCTGTGTGCAGATACATATACGCATATAGGCTAAATTTCGCGAAGCGATAAGCTTTCGGCGAAGCCGATTTTAACCCGCGCGCGAGAGTATATATGTAGAGAGAGAGAGAGAGAGAGAGAGAGAGAGAGACTCGACACACACGAGCGCGACGCGCGCGATTATACTTCGATCGTCCCGCAATAAAAGAAAATAACAATGCGCCAGCTCTGTTTTATCTGGTTACATCTGCATTAGAAAGAGGGAGAGAGAGAGAAAGAGAGGAAGGTTGTTTCTCTCTTTTATATAGCGACGCGCGCGGGTTAACGATCGCGCATATACTGGCGAGGCGGCTGTGATGGGGTAGGGTAGGGTAGGTTGGTAGCGAGCGACAAAAAGAATATTCCCGCGATTATTTTCCTTTTTGCCGGCGCGTGCATGCAGTTATCAAATTGAAACCTGCGGGGAAAATTGTCGCGGCGGTGGGCGCGCGTATATGCCAAAGTTTTTCACCGGCGTAAAATCGTTGGCGTTTTAGTTGCTCGCGCGAAAGTTGACACTTTTATTATTATAGGGTGGTAGGTAGTATAGGGGGGGTTGGACGCTGGGGCAACCGAGGACGATGGGAAAAGTTAATTGTTTTGTTATATTTATATTTTGTTGGACGGCGAGAACACGGGGGAATTTTGTCGCGGAAGGCCCAAGCCGCGCGTTACTTTTAGTTCGACTCAGACGCTTATGCTGTTTTAATTAATGTCCTTTCGGCCCCCTCTCTGGCTTTTCGATTTTTTTTTATTCTCCTCTGCTCACTGCACTGCCCTCGGAAAATGCGTGATGCGTTCGGTTTTGAACCGACATTTTTCTTTTTCGCTTTGCTCTGTTGTGTGTTGTATGTGTGTACGTACTTAGAGGATTAATTACTGTAGTTTTATATGCCAGAGCCTCGTTAATTTGTTTGCAAATATTAAATTAACCGTAATACGTGCGTTATCGGTATCGTTCATTTGAACAAAAGTGGAATGCCTGTAGTGTATCTATCTAAAAGTTCACTAACAATAAAGATAAATTACATATAAAACGATTGAGTAAATTAATATTGATATTAATATTAAAATTTAATATAATCATTTTTTCTTTGAAATGGAAAACAACCATTACGATGTAAATTATTAATAATTCACTGTAAAGTATAATAAGTAAGTGAATTGATTTAGCGAGAATCTATTAATTATTTATTAAGTATAGAACTGAATTAATGAAAATGTATTGCAACGTTTATTATACAGTACCTATATTCGTGCATGTTTAAGAAGTCAGATAACAAACATATTTAGTTAATGAAGCGACTGCAAAATAAATCATCTATACGTAATCGTTTGCTTCTAGTACATCTAATCTCAAATTTCCAGTAGTAACAGAAGTGTATGGTTAGATTTCTAGTTCTAACACCAGAATCACAGTTTTGATAGCATAATTCATGCAAGAAATCGACAAAATCTCTATGGAAGTAAGGCTAAACGATATAATAAAATATTTATGTCGAAATAATCACAATCAACAATATAAACTTAATTAACAGGAGAACATAATTATATACACCGTATACATATACACGTATATACGTTTATGTTAACTTGAAGGTATTAAGCTATTAATGGCAATCATAATATTTCTAAACCCATTTACGAAAGATCTATTAATTATTATAAATAAACTTGTAAATTATTGGTAGTAATTAAAACAATTACATGATTAATTTCTCTTCATACCTTAGATTTTTTTAATCAATATCTTATCACTGGTCTCTTTACTTGCGGAAATTAATGTACTTTTTTTGAATGAAGGAAAAACAAGTTAACAGCACGTATTACACTTTATTTAATTACTATGTGAAAGGCCTAAAAAAACACGTTGTATTGTTAACAAAAAAAAAAGTGATAAACGCGGTATAATTAGCATTAAAAAGCTCGAATCAGTATATAGCCGGACTCAAATCCCTTCTATCCCAAAAAGACTCGCAAACACAAACAACAACGACTCGGCCAAAAATTCTCCACACCAATGCACACGCCGCACACACACAGCTTCCACATCCCAAATAAACAGCCAAGCATTTGCTCTGAAACCGATTTAAAAGCCCCCCCACACACACACACACAACACGACGTCCAAAAATGGATAAAAAACCTACGCTTGCACAGGTCCGTCGGCGTCGCAGTTCCCTCGGTGCATAAAAAAGTAATTCAAGGTCGACTCGCGCGCATCGTCGTCCAAACAAAAAGAAAAGAGAGCGGGAGAGAGAGAGAGAGAGAGAGAGAGAGAGAGAGAGAGAGACAAAAAGAGGAAGCGAAGCGAAACGAGTAGAGCCAAGAGGGAGTATAAGCGGTAAGTGGCATTGTGTCGAGGCGTCGTCCGACGAAACTTTGCCATTGTCTCCCACTCCTTTTCCTCCTCTCTCTCTCTCTCTCTCTCTCCCTCCGTCTCTGTCTATCCTCCGGGTATACAGCAGAAAGCCGACCTACCCCAAATATCCCGAACGCGGGAGGCCTACATAGGCCTACGACACTCGATGTCAACGACACGGACAATACTTTTACTGCCGCGTCCGTATATAATAGAGGGTAGGGGAAGGGACCCTAACCTTCCTCACTCACTGCAGTCGCGCGCGCGATCATCGTCGTCGTCGTTGTCGTCGGGGCTTCGGCCGCTGTGTTCCTCGCATCGCCCCCCCCCCCCCCCCCCCCACC
>UELV01181058.1:0-15891 GCA_900490015.1 Megastigmus stigmatizans
ACAGCTTTACAGTTGCATGAACCGTACATCAATAACTTTTAAATTATTGACTAAATAACATACCTTGAGTTCCCTGTTGACGAGTCGAATGTTAGAGCCAGGAAAACCTCAATCAGTCCTATTTATTTTTTTAAATATTTTTTATATATCTGTTGCTACAACATTACAAAAAATTCTCTGCCTCTCTTGAACTCCTGGTGTAGACACTGGACCTGCAACTAAAAGAAAAGAGTATTTTTTACAAAGTATTTTTTCTTACAAGAAATATATCTTATTTTATTAAAAAATGGGTTTTTACTTATCTGACAAAATACAGCTGCATCTACTTCTCATTCATTGCCAATTCATTCAATGCCTTCACTGAAAACTGCAGTAAATAAATAATTATTATTTCACCTTACTATGCTGGAGCTATCCGCAACAATCCAGCATCACTAAGCAGAATGATCAGAGACATTTGGGCCATTTGGTATCTCAAGGCTTCCACTGATGAATATCCGCAGCACCAGTTCTGTTCAATTCGTAGAAACTCTTGGTGCAAATGTCACACGAATTCCACCATAAAGTTTATACGAATTCCACCATAAAAACATACTTCTACAAGCAGTTGTCGATGGCAGCAGACCAGTTTTCACAAAAATGACATCTATTTCTCTCTTGAAACGTTGTCTTTTCAACATTTTGGAAAATCTGTCCAAAACCATTTTTGTCATCCTTGACTTGTTGTAACTGGCAGAAAATGTTATTGAGTCAGTCTCCTTGCTCTTCTTACCTCCAGAGGATTATCAAGCATCTTCCGCACAGCATGAACTTTTATCATCACTGGTTTGCACTCAACGAATGCAAGAGTGTCCAGGCATGATTCCGAACACTTTCATAAAAATGGTTTTTCAATCATAATATATTGTAACTGGAATTATTAAACCAATTTTTAAAATATTCAATCAACTAAAAGAAGTTTTTGGAAGAAGTTTCCACACAAAGTTATTAAAACTTTTATAGTTATTTTGGTTAGAACTATTTTTTATAATGTAACGGGGCTGAATTTACTCGGTGTGCAGTAACTCTGTACTGCACACTCCTACCTTTAGCACGTTACAATGGGAAAATCCTACCTTGATTTATCCCACTGTTCAGGTCCACTCAGCTTCCGTGTACAAGTGCGAGACTCACTTGTTGTCACCCTCTCTCTCTCTCTCGCTCATCATCCTCGATGCCTGAGCGCCGTCGGATCGAGCATACAACCGAACTAACGATTGAATATTGAATTCAATCGTGAATTCGTTATAATAAATAAATAGATGAAAGTTTATCTACTTATTCACTCACCAACTCACGAATTCACGATTGATCTACGATTAAAATTGTAGTTTGATTAAAAAAACGTAAATATTTATACCTATGAGTGTTAACCTCAAACTAGCTGTTAAAGTATCAACTACGTGAAAAATTACATGCATCTATACGTATAATACGCATACAAGATACCTAGAAGCAGCCATTGTAATTTATATTGAAATTAACCATCTTTGTATAGATGCGGAACACGGAACAGAATATAAGGAATAAACACGACACATCTATAAGCATGTCCATGGCCTTTATACTTTGGACAAAAATATTTTTCACGAATGTCGAACATAGTTTATGCTTGAAGCGCATTTAAATCTAATATACACTATAGCCATGCTCGTTGTACCAGCAACTCGAATTTAGCACAATCTACATATACTATTATATACAAAATAGATGCAGTGACCATTGTAATTATTAAATTTATTTCTTTTTGGGATTTCTTTGTCTATCTCTTTTGCTCGTTCATGCCTTACGTATAAAATGCATACCTAGTCACATATATAGAATATATAGAAGTGAAATAACAGAGAAATGTAAATTTTAATTATTTGATGAAAAATTTGAAGATCTGCTATTTTACTTATTCACTGTTTTTTCTCTAACTTTAAGACGAAATTAAATTTCGACAAACGGGGAACGGCATTTTATTCTACGAGAAATTTGCTATCTGGATAGATAATAAAAAGAAATTGATTTTTTGAAAATTTTTAGGTGTAAGCCCCCCCACCCTTAAGTTCAGCCCCAACCCACGGAGCATGCCTTCTACGGAGTATCATGATTTTTAGCGGAGCAAGATGGTTAACGGCATTAGTGAGATTAGAGCTGAGGCATTCCAGTCCCGAACACAAATCCACATCATCGGATGCAAGAGCCGTCCAGCCGCAGGCCCGCAAATATTGCATCAAGTCCTCGACTCGAATTTTACTGTAACTCCTAAAGTTGAACTGGTTAGTCGGTAGCGAGGCATAGTGGATCCCAATAGTTACATCAATTAAATTATGCATGCTGTGAAAGACCGTCGAGTGGTTTCCAAAGGCACGAACAGCATCGCTCTCATCGACGAGTATCACGTCGATTCACGTTGCAGAAGTCTCCGTGTGGTGAGTGGAGCCGTACTGAACCTCGCATCATCCAATGAAGAAAGTAAATCTGCATTGAGATCACCCATTATTATTTTGTGATTGTAATTGCCACAAAAGTCACGGAGGCTCGGCATAAAGACAGCATCACCCAGAAATGCCACTTTTGGTGGCCGGTAAATAACGGAAACAAAAATCAGACGTGAATCTCCCTGCTGCACTGCACAAATCATGAATTTTGCACAGAGAGAGATAGAGAGATAGAGAGAGATACTCCTACTCCGAACGTCAGGTACTGGAGACCATTTGGGGGCGGTACGCTTTCAAACATGTAAAATGGCTACATGCATTACAAGAGTTCTGTTATGGCTGAAAGTTGGCAGAGATGTTGATTACAGTATAAAAACGCGAGGAATCAGTCAGACCTCATAATTTTGGAACAGGGCCAGTCAGCACGTTGCGAAAGATGTCAAATGGGGGGAATCGGTGCATGAGTTTTGTAATGGTTGAAAGTTTGTTTATTGATTAATTATTATATATAATATAAGAAAAAATCAGTTAGACCTCAGTTTAGTGGAACAGAAGCAGTCAGCAGCTATTGCAAGTGCGAATATTGTACTGCGCGCGTGGCGGCTTGGAGCTCCTAACTCGCATAATTTTGATTTCGAAGGGAATTTGTCGGTGCAAGAGTTTTATAATGGCTGAAACTTTGTTTATTCATTAATTATTATATATAATATAAGAAGAAATCAGTCAGACCTCAGTTCAGTAGAACAGAGGCAGTCAGCAGCCATTGCAAGTGCGAATATTGTATAACGCGCGTGGCGGCTAGGAGCTCCTAACTCGCATAATTTTGATTTCGAAGGGAAATCGTCTGTACAAAAGTTGATGAAATGGTCAATTCAATGTTAATAAATATTTTTCCCATAAACGAATGTATTTAATAAAAAAAGAAATTAATTTATATTCGCTCCTAGCCGCGCGCGCTGTACAATATTCGCACTTGCAATTGCTGCTGACTGCCTCTGTTCCACTAAACTGCGGTCTGTTTTTTTTTCTTATATTATATATAATAACTAATGAATAAATAAAGTTTCAGCCATTACAAAACTCTTGCACCGATACCCCCCATTTGACATCTTTCGTAACGTGCTGACTGGCCGAGTTCCAAAATTATGAGGTCTGACTGGTTCCTCGCGTTTTTTATACTTTAATCAACTTCTCTGCCAACTTTCTCTTGTAATGCATGTCTCCATTTTTCATGTTTCAAAGCGCGCCGCCCCCAGGTGTTCCAGTACCTGACGTTCGGAGTAGATGCTGACTCATGTACACCATCAATACTATAACATAACCAAAAATTAGCCATTACAAAACTCTTGCAGATTTTTGTCACCAGCTCTCGGGCTATACATCTTATAATACACATATAAATTCAAAGTATGTAAAATAAACAATTAATAAAGGAGACGTAGAGAAATTAAAAGTAACATAATAAGTAACACAAATATCGCAGAGATAAAATTGCATTCAGTTAAAAATTAGAAATTTATTTTAAGAACTTAAAAACCACGCAATGATATGTATAGCTAAAATACCCCACTAAATATCGACATTTTTACGCCTATGATGTGCGTACGGATGGACAATCAATCCGTCAAGGCAGCGAAGGCAGTGACTCGACCTCAAGACTGTGGTGGTGGTTGAGGAGGCTGTTTTTGAAGTTCTGAAAGGAGATGGAGTTGTCAAAGGGAAGGGAAGAGTTAGAGTCAGGAAGAGAATTCCAAAAATGAGTTCCAGCGATGTGGAATGAATTTGCGAGCAAGGTGGTATTGCGTTCACGGATAAGGAAAGGGTTAGTTAGAAGCCGCTCTGACCTTAAATTATACTACGGCACTGGAATTTCTATTTCGTGCCTGGAGCCGCAAAACTGGCATCAGCTGATATATTCGCTGCAGGTGCCCGGCAGTTGTGAGAACGAGGAAAAAACTAGGCTGAGAGAACATCAGTGAAGACCTGGCACAAGCCGAGTGCATCCAGAACCCGCTATGTAATTTCACGGGGAATAAGCGAACTTTAAGCGGAATACACGAAATGATCATCTCCGCCGTATCATTATTAGCTGTGGAGTGAGTGTAGGCAGGAGGTGTTTTTCACAATTATTTCCATTGAGCCCAATTCTATATTGAATTTCCAGAGTTTCTACTAATTTTCAGAACGTTTCATTCAGTATACGAGGAGAAAAGTTTGAAACTGCGACTCGAGAATACCTATACTCTATGGGTAAAACAGAGTTCTCCGGCTTCCCGTTAAGCATAACTATTAAATGTAACCCTATTTTTCGTAACAATATTCCCCTATACTCCTAGTGCCCTATTTTCCTTATAAGAGCGGCTGACACTCTTGAAATCTGTTTGGTACTTTTGCGTGTGAGGGCTTCTTGTGAGTCAATATTCCACGTCGTGGTTATGTCAATACATACCGCATCAGCCTTGACTCGCCCTCTGCGGCTAGAGTGCCTACTGGCGTTAAGAGTGCTCCTCAGTGCGATGTGAATGCCCCCTGTGGCGGGTTCGGAACTACCAAAACGGAAACAATTTACTTAAATTTTTCTCACAAGATCACGTCCTTGTTTAATACTTTACACTGACAAAAGTTTTTTTAAAAGAAAGCGTGAACGTTTCTACAGGTATCGAAACTTCGAAATTTTTGAAAAAAATTACGTGAAAAAAAATATTGAAAATCTGGACTTGAATATCGCCTGCTAGCGAGTAGCGAGTACGAGATTCAGTCAACATTTCAATAATCATTATTGGTCGTGTGGACTAAGGCGTTATTTCGACTTTTTGTTATTATTTAATGTAGTATTTCTAAGAAATTGTGTATTTTAAAGTTTGTACTTTACTATAATCTGAGCAGAAAAGAAGTAGGTTCGATACCAGGCCCTGATCAGTACACCCATATTACCTTGATCAGTCCCTGGTCAGTATATACTTATATTTGCCTGATCAGCAATGTAATGATTATACAGTTAATGCCTAACTGGACGAGTATAGATAATTTCATCCTTGTTAGTATAATTTAATGACATAAGTGTAAATAGAATAAATTAATTATTGTCAATGGATTAACAGAAGAAAGTACATGTAATTTATTCTCACGTTATTTTACCATTTGCATATAGGTTTTTGTGCTAGTTTTAGTAAAGAATTAATTAATTATTATAAACAAATAATATGGAATAATCGATTTCTAACCTCGACCATGTCATTTGTTTTTCGTTTCCCTCATACATTATGTTGAGTGAGAATTTGAGTTTCGTATGTAGCCTCTATGAGTGTGAGTGAGAGCTGGCTGTCTCTTTCTAGCGCCACGTCGCTGTCGTCTAGCGAGCGCTTCGATCGAGTCAGTCGATCACGAGAGCATGCTCCTATAACCTCGTGCGTCGTTATATATCTGTGTTTAAATAAAAGCTATTTCTTTACCTAACAACATATCACCTTTTTTTAATTCTTTACAAGTCATCGGTATATAAGAACTTTGTTTAATAGGTTATGGGCCCAGGTCGACGTTGGGAGAAGTGATTTGTGTTCTTGTGAAGAGAGCGGAAACACGATAGAAAATGGCGGCCGGCATATCGACGAAAAGTTTAGTGAGGTTCGACGTCAGAAACTTCCAGCACTGGAAATTTCAAGCGACCGCTGCTTTAGTCGCTAATGATTTGTTGGGTTACACTGACGGTTTGTTAGAAAAACCGACAAATCTAAGAAATGAAGAAGAAAATACATGGGTTAGAGGAAACGCGAAGGCAATGTTCATGATCTCGTCGTCGATGGAAGCAGAATAAATGCAGTCTTTGTTAGTGTATACCACAGCCAAGGAGATGTGGGAAAGGCTTGCAACGATTCACGAACAGAAAACTGAGTCACACAAGTCCCTGCTTTGTCAAAAGTTCCATGAATATCGTATGGATCCGAATGAGAAGATCGTACAGCATGTTGCAAAGGTGCAAAACATGGCATCGCAGTTATTGGACTTGGGAGAAAATTTGCCAGATATAGTGATAATGGCGAAAATTCTTGCAAGCCTGCCTTCAAAATTTCATAATTTTAGAACAGCCTGGAGCACCATTGAACCGTCGAGACAGAAAATTGATTATTTGCTACAGTGTCTAATTGAAGAAGAAGAGTTCTTTGACGCGGAAAATTCCGAGGCTACAGCATTAGCGGCTATTTCAAAGAAAGGAGCACCAGGTGGTAAACACGACACAAAGAACAAGAAGCACGGGAGATTCAGTAAGTCTAAGAAACATGTACGTAGTTATGTTTGCTCAGAGGCCGGTCATTAACGCCCGCGAGTGTCCACACAGGCAAGACAAGAAATCGTCAGATCAGAGCGATCGGTCTAGCCCGTGCGTCTTAGTTGCTTCGAGTAGGATGTCAACAAAAACAACTCACGAGCAAGGTGAGGACACAGTGTCTTCGAGTTGGGAGCCGTCGCAGATTGAAAAAAGGGCGCTCATAACTGCCGGTGAAAAAGATTGCTGGCTTAACGACAGTGGAGCCTCTGCACACATAAGCTACAGGAGAGAATGGTTCACGGATTATCGTCAGAGGAGTGATGACAGCAGTATCGTGCTAGGCGATAACCGACGAAGTTCTATAGTGGGAGAAGGAACCATCATGGTCGAGAAGTTGATCAACGGTGAGTGGATTCCTGCTGAACTCAAAAATGTGCTTCATGTCCCTGAAATGGGAAAGAACTTGTTCTCGGTTGGAACGAGTACATCACGAGGTTATAAACATCGTTTCAAAGGTTATGGTGTGAAAATTATGCACGGCGAGGAGACTGTTGCTGTCGGAATAAAGCAGTCTAATTCGATCTATCGACTTTTTATACGAGTTAGAAAATAACGTCAGGCAAATGCAGCAATGAAAGATCTGAAGACCTGGCATGAGAGGTTAGGTCATGTGAACGTGCAGAGCTTGAAGGATGTAATATTAAAGGACCTAGTGGAAGGTATAAAACTCAAAAATACCAAGTTTTTCTGTGAAGCGTGTCAAGTTGGAAAAGCTCACAAATTACAATTCAAGAAGGAAGTTGTCAGGAAAACGGTTCCAGGTGAGATGATACACAGTGACGTATGCGGTCCTATATCCACGACGTCTATTGGTGGAGCAAATTTCTATGTGTCATTTATTGACGACGCCACTGGATACAAAGTTGTATATCCGTTCAAGTATAAATCTGACGTGTCAGATCGTTTCTTTCAGTATGAAAAAATGATCAAGAATAAGTTTGGAAAAACTATGAGAGTTCTGCGCAGCGACAATGGAAGGGAATACATAAATGAGAAAATGAAGCAGTACATGAAGTCTGCTGGTATCGTGCATGAATGTTCTGCTCCGTACACGCCAGAACAGAATGGCAAAGCTGAACGTGCTAATCGCACAATAGTTGAATGTGCAAGAACCCTTCTGGAGTCGACAGAACTGCCACGCTGTTTGTGGGCGGAAGCAGTGAACACTGCTGTCTACGTATTAAACAGAGTCTCAACACCTGTCAAGGACAAAAACGGGACTTCATATGAGTTGTGGAATAACAAGAAGCCAGACGTGAGTCATCTTCGTGTTTTCGGAAGCATCGCATATAAACACGTGCCCTCCATTTTTACCAAGAAGTTTGATGCACGTGCGACGAAGACGATCTTGGTCGGATATGAAGAGGACTCGACCAACTATAGGCTTTATTGTCCAGAAATGAAAAGAGTCACTGTTTCGAGGCACGTAGTGTTCAACGAACAAACTGGTACAGGCGCAGGGGAACTATCAGACGAAGAAGTCGACGACGAGCCACTGTTTATTCCGGAGGAAGATGTTGAGGATGAACAGACCGTTCAGAGTGATGTCAAGCATAGTGATCAGACTGAGAATCCTGTGGAAAAGCCAGATGTCAAAGTCTCAAGGAAATCTTCTACGCTATCACCGAGGAAATTGCGTAATAGAAATGAAATTAAGCCACCTGATAGATATGTTGCTCTTGTTGCAGGCGTATATGTTCCAGATACTTACTTGGAAGCTACACAGGGTCTCGATGCAGAAAAGTGGCAAAAGGCCATATCAGATAAACTGGCAGCGCATAAAAGAAATGGTACGTGGTCCATCGTTCCTCGCGAGGAAGGCATGAGGACGATAGATTACAAATGGGTGTTCAAGGTCACTCAAAACACCGAGTCTGACGCTCCTCGCTTCAAGGCGAGACTGTGTGCGAGAGGATTCATGCAACAAGAAGGTTTGGATTACACCGAAAAATTTTCACCTGTCGTGAGGTACGACTCTCTGAGGGGGTTTCTGGCATTCGCCACATAGATGGACTTGGAAATGAAATCATTCGACGTCAGCACGGCGTTTCTGTATGGTAATCTGGAAGAAACCATATACATGGAGGTTCCAGAGGGTGTTTATGTGGCAGATGAAAACTCTGCAAGTGTAGTGTGTGTGTTAAAGAGATCTTTGTATGGTCTCAAGTAAGCACCTCGGTGCTGGAACGCAAAGTTCAAGAAGTTTTTGTATAAATATAATTTTAAGGAATGTGAAGCAGATAAATGTATTTTTGTGGGAAATTTTGAGGGGCACAAGACATATCTAATACTTTTTGTAGATGATAGCTTACTTGCCAGTGAAGCAATAGATGTTGTTGATAAAATTTTAGATGAACTTGCTTCTAAGTATAATATCACAACGGGTAATGCCAGTCGATTTGTCGGATCGAGATTTACCGCAACAGGAATCAGAAAAGTATGATGTTGAGCCAAAGCATGTATATAAACCAAATCTTGTGTAAGTTTGGAATGAGTGAGTTGAATGAACTGAGTGTTCCGGCAGATCCAAATGTGATTCTGCATGTTTCGGAGAATGGCGGGTCATTAAGAGATGATCCATTCCGTGAAGCTGTCGGGTCACTTATGTTTTTGAGTATTGTTTCCAGACCTGATATTTCATATATTGTCAATGTTTTGAGTAGATATCTAAACTGTTATGATGTTAATCACTGGAATGCAGTGAAGCGTGTATTTTCTTATCTAAAGGGCACGACAGACCTAGGTATTTTATACAGAAAGGATGGGAATGAGTGTGTTTTAACTGGTTATTCTGATGCAGACTTTGCTGCTGATATAGATACTAGAAGATCTACGAGTGGGTATGTTTTCTGTATGAGTGGAGGTCCAGTTACTTGGAGCTCGCAGCGACAGAGTTTAGTTACTCTCAGCACAACTGAATCTGAATATGTAGCTGCGTCTACTGCCGCGAGAGAGATCTGTTGGCTGAGAAAGCTGCTAAGTGATATCGGGGTTCGGTGTGCTTCGGGTACTATTTTATTTGTTGATAACTTAAGTTCCATTAGGCTTGCAAAGAATCCTCAGTATCACAAGAGGACGAAGCACATTGATGTCCGATACCACTTTCTTAGAGAGAAAGTTGAATCTAAGGAAATTAAGATAGAGCATGTTTCTTCAGAGAATCAAAAGGCTGATATTTTAACTAAAGCTTTAAGTCGGAATAGACTTGGTTATTTATGTGATATCCTAGGCCTAGTTAGAAAAGAATAGGTATGCTGTAATATGAATTTTTTTTTTTTTTTTTTGTTTATTTCAATGTGTGAGTATACGAAAGTGCAAATTCGGAGGAAGTGTTGAGTGAGAATTTGAGTTTCGTATGTAGCCGCTATGAGTGTGAGTGAGAGCTGGCTGTCTCTTTCTAGCGCCACGTCGCTGTCGTCTAGCGAGCGCTTCGATCGAGTCAGTCGATCACGAAAGCGTGCTCCTATAACCTCGTGCGTCGTTATATATCTGTGTTTAAATAAAAGCTATTTCTTTACCTAACAACATATCACCTTTTTTTAATTCTTTACAAGTCATCGATATATAAGAACTTTGTTTAATACATTATAATTATCATTCCAATTATATAATTTGATGGATTTCACTGCACTATAAAATATCTATATACTATAAAGGCATAATAATATGGTTCAAGCTACCTATTTGCGTGTCCAAATATAATTAATAATTGTGTTACGTAAGATAACTGTGACGAGAGATTCTTTCTCTCTATGTGGATTCGGTAACGTCCGACTTTCCGGTAACTTAATCCGGAAAGGAATTTGTGAGGGCGGGTAAATGAAGTGACAAGAAGACTGGAGAAGTTTATACTTCGTTTATTCACGATACGTCGAGTGGTTCTAGCTGTGTTGCGCGGCGATCGGTCAGTCGTTCCTTGTTCAGATGTTGGGTCGTTCTCCTCGATGCGACCCGACGGGGCTGCTTTTATTGTGCTTGATTGGAGGTGGTGGAAGTGGCAAAAATCGCCTCGTGTGATTTTTCGTAGAGTCGGCAATTTGACTGTTTCCGTGTGGAAAAGTGCTGCGTCTGCTGACGCTTGCATTTTATGGCGTGGTCAGCTACGAGTTGCACTTCTTCGGCATGCATTTTATTCTAATATGATATTTTCGCGTCAATGAATAAAATAATAGGACAGCTCAGTGTCCTATGTAACACGATGGCGTCGCAGTGAAAACAAATCAAGAAAAGATGCTGATTCAAAAAAATGTTTTGGCTTGGGTACGACACTTGTAATGTTGCATTGATATCATGTAATCTGAGAATTATGTCTACTATTTTTATGTAATAATATGTTGATTGATATTTCCCATGCAACATAACGAGGTGGTACAGAAGCCTATAAGGATTCTTACATTAGTTTTTCTTTTACTTAAAAATATACATAAAGGACGCACGCTGTACAAAAATTTATATGTTGAAGAGGGTTGACTTTCAAGATTACTTCGTTGTTTATAATATTCTAAAACTTGATACATTGGCAAAGGAAAGATCGCTAAAAAAACAATTTGTGCAAGATACGTATACGATTACAAAAATGATCTAGGAAAAAATATCGCATAATATATAATAAGATTATAATAAATGATTTATATAACGAATTTGCAAAAATAAAAGTATAATATTACAAAAATGGTTTAGATAAACAAATTTGCCAAAAATAAAGTAAAAAAAATTATTTAGACAAACAATTCGCATAAAAATAAAAGTATAAAAATGACTTAGACAAAAATTCACATAAAATAAAATAAAATTGGTTCGCAAAAAAATATATAAGATATAAAAAATTGATTTAGACTAATAATTCGCATAAAAATAAAAGTATAAAAATGATTTAGACGAAAATTCGTATAAAATTGGTACGCAAAAAAAAATAAGATTTCAAAAATTGATTTAGACAAGAATTTGCATAAAATATAATATTACAAGTACAAGCTATAGATAAAATTTCGCAAAAATAAGGTATAATATTACAAAAAATTTTGTGTCATATAATTTTGTTAATTTAACATTAAAATCTGAAAAATTTGTTATGTTTTATTTATAAGGATTTTTAATTCGCATGTTGCGTCTTTTTGGATTTATCTGATTGGCTCGGTTTCTTACAGATATTAAGGTCGGCTTATTTTTTACATTTATTTATCGCGTCTAATGTGATAGGCATGTACGTGTTATAGTTGTTAACTGCGACATAGGATGATTCTGGCCATATATATGCCAATGTATCGGTTGTATTTAACATGCTCTGTTTAATTGGTATTGGTAAAATTTTGCATAATTTATATGTTTGGAAATCTAATAGCGGTATACAGATGTAGTAAATTAGCTGGAAGTTTAGAAATAAAATAGATAAATCTGCTATTTTTATTAATTCCAAGATACTTGTATTTTTGTTTATGTTTGGGAAGGTTGCGTCTTGTACCGTTTGCTTAACTAAATTTTCCGAGTTTTTTATTAAATTAGGTGAAATGAACCGTGGATGTATGGCTCGTTGCACTGCGAATAGAATTGCATCGGTTATCAATGCTGTGTCTAATTCGTATTGCAGGACGCCCTCGGCTAATATGTTTACCACTGTGTCGATTTGTTTTCGCTCTATATTTCCGACTGCATTTTGTGATAGTTTACTTATAATTTTCTCAACATTTATGATTTGTTTATGATCGATTGATTAAATTCGGTTTCTACTAATTCTGTCTGATTCGCTAATAAATTTGCGATTTTGCGCGTATCGTTACTTGTTATTTCGATTAAGGTTTTTAATTTTGCTTCGGATTCCTCGTCTAAGGTTCCGAATAAATATCTCGAGATTTTCCCGACAAAGGGGAGAAGTGATCTCCGCTTGCGGGTTACGCTGTCATTATTATGTCCTTATAACAGTTCTGCTATGCGTTCCGTGCCTTGTATTGTGGATATTATTTGTTTGTAAATTGTTTTCATTTGTTCGTTTTGTACACATATTTCATTTAATGGAGCGCATCTGTGCATGATTTCTCGCTATACCGTTATAAGTTTATTTCCTCGCGAAAAATGCGGTTCCAAATCTACACGTTGGACGATTTTCCAGCCGGGCCCGGGATTGTGAGGAATTAACTGTATGAAATTATCCTCGTACGATTCCCTTGCGCACGTCATCCTGCAAGGATTTTTATTTTTGTGATAAACTTTAGTAAAATTATTTATATATATATATATTCGTTCTGGGATAATATTTTTATTTCCATGTTCTTCCCAACACATGCATATACTGTATTTTATGAAAATGTTTAATAACTTGTCGTTAGTCCAAGCTTAAATATTACTTAGATATTATAAATTAGTCTCTTGCGCTTGTTTCGCCTCATATGGTAAATATGTAAATATTATTGCTTTTAAATACGTTGATGCTGGAGAGAAAGAGAAAAAATATAGTGAAGTATTATGAGAGTTATTTGTTATTCTTTTTTCTGTTTTTATTTTTTTGTTTTTCATAGGTCAATTTTATTATGTGCTGGTGACGTGTATTATATAAGTGCATAAAAATGTCATTCGATTGTACCCCTGTTGTATACATACTCCCCGTATTGTCCATTGGATCTTTTGATTTATTGTATTTATTTCTAAAGGGTAAGGGGTTTTACTTCGAGAAATTGCTCATGCAGCTTTTGTTGGTTAGTTATGGTCCTTATTTGGTCTTTAATATCATGTGTATGGTTACTATTTACGCTAAAATAGTGTTGCCAAATGTATTGGCGTGTGCTCCTCTTTTGAGAGCATATGCAATTTGTGAAACACAAATGCCGCAACTAAGGCGCATGAAGGTCGTAATGATCCTGTCTTTGCGGGGCTTGTAGTATTGTACTCACGCCGGCACCGTAAGGAAACGTGTATACGTTTTTTTCTTTACCTAACCCTTTTCTTTAGTCATATTCAATTTCATGACTGTTTTTATTATTCATCTTTCACTGTCGAAAGGAATATTTTTGGTGGATTGTATTATTATACTTTTCTACCTTTTTTCACATTTATATATATATATATATATATTGTAACGGGGCAGGATTTAGGAAATTCGAGGTAAAAGTACGCGGACGCAGGGCTAGAACCCAACACTGAGCCAACGCCGCACTGGCCTCGACTCAGCTACAGATCCTACCGACTACTTCATGCCGGTATCGCAGGGATCTACCATTCGCCGACTAGCTTCTCAAATCCGCGGCCGTTATAATATATATTTATATGTTAATAAGTCGTTTATAATACGCTATTCTCGCCGTGAGTGTGAGAGAGAGAGAGAGAGAGAGAGAGAGAGAGAGCGTCTATCCCTGCCATGAGTGCGAGAGAGAGTGCGCGCAGCTATCCTCGTCATGAGTGCGAGAGAGAACGCATGCGGCTCCTGTAAAAGCCCTTCGTTGCTTTCAATGATTTTTTTTATTAGTACTAGGCACCTTTGCCTTCTTTTTTATGTTATTTTCTATTACTTTGCTTGATTTGCACTTACGTTTTTTAATATTATTGCTAATTGTTGCTATATTGCTAATATTATTACTAATTATATGTTACAAATGTACTTATTGATTGTATTTTTATATTCGGCGATATTCGGTTTGCACTGACCATATCGATAATAAAGAAGTTTAATTAAAAAAATATTACTTATTGATTATACTATTTTATTCTGGTCTTTATATCAAGGCGCGCCGCTGGCAAGTATGAGTCATTGCAGATGAAGCCTAAGGCCATGCATCGCGACCCTATATACATTGAAATGGTACTTTTTAACCTACAAAAAATTTTTCAATCCACTTTTAAGGGTTAAAAACTTAAACAAGCAACCATTTCTCTCTATCATAATAGGGATATGAATTTTATCTTCTTTTTTAAACCAACTTTATTAAAAAAGATGGATGCGTTCAATAATAAAGCTTGTTTGAAATTTTCGTTGTCATTTTTCATTATATGAGAAATTTTCGGAATCATCCTCTTTCCGGTCCACGATGACATACTTCCGGCGATCGAAATTTCGATAAATATTCTCAACGTCGCGAGAGGAGAAATACCCATGAAACATGAGGATTAAGTTAGTATTTTTTTCAGTATATGAGAACATTTCCGTTTTCAGAATCATCCTCTTTCCGGTCCGCGATGACGTACTTCCGGCGATCAGAATTTCAATAAATATTCTCAACGTCGCGAGAGGAGAAATACCGACGAAACATGAGGATTAATTTGGTTACACTATATTGATGGTAGGCACATCCGTGAGAGGTCCAATGCCGACCCCCTTCAGCCCGCATACCAGGCGCCTATGCAAGCTGAGAAGGAGGCACGCGCGCAGTAGTGTAGCTCGTGACAGACAACTCTCGTATAGCTGCTTCTGCTGTGTTACGCTGCTACCTCTTCACCTCGCATGGTACGCTAGTAACTCCGAGTATGATTTGGACTCTGTTTTCCTTTCGCGATGCCTTAGTTTTCTTTTTTTAAATTCATAGTTTAACGACAATTTATCGAATGGTTCTGGGAGCGTCCACCAAAAACCAGCCACAGGGCGCGCGTGGCGCATTTTTCGCATAAAAGGCGCTCTGTTCAATTCGCTCACAATCGAACGGTAAGACTCTTAGAAAAAATCAAAAGACATAGATCGATAGATTTTTTCTCGCTCTTTCTGGTGGTTTGACTATTTTTTCTCTATAATGCTTCTTTAAGGTCGAAAAATTGAGTCGAATATTTAAATCAATTTTTCTAAAAAAAATGTATTTTTTTTTTCGAAATAACTTTTTTGTTCTAAAGTACAACTCTTAAGCTACAAAGGCCTGAAATTTCAGGATAGAGAATCCAAGTGTTCCTGAGTTATGAGATATTAAGTACGACGCCGCGAGGCCGTACGCTCGCTCTCCGTGCTATTCGCGGGGACGAACCATGATCTACATACCTCTGCGCTACGCCTGGGCTTATGATTATACAAATATTATAAAATATATTAACATTTACAGTATTTTATACTGTCAAACTATTAAAATTAGTTATTATATAACTAAATTAATTTTGTTTGTAACAAATCATTAACATTTTTAGATTTTT